>KN824823.1:0-235740 GCA_000827395.1 Paxillus rubicundulus Ve08.2h10 | reverse complement strand
TGCACGACGGGAGCGTGGAGAGAGGTCGTCACGACCTCGCCGATCCGAGTCGGTCAACTGACTGACGATGGACCTCTATGGCACGCTCCGAGTCTCGTTCGACCAGCCACGACTCACCACCGCCATTTCCAGTCGTCACGTCGTCACGTCGTCAGCTCGTTCATCTTGAATGGCGGAGATTCAGCATGCCACACCCACGAGCGTGTGTTAGCGGCCATCATTTATCGTTCATTCCACTCAATTTCACTTTACCTTTGCTCATAGCTTGCCTGCGGCGCCGACATCACTACGGCATACTACTACTACTCTACTCTTTGTTTTCCTTTTCGTGATGCACTCAACCTGAACTCACCTACTACTCCACCTGCCCCGTCATGGTTTCGTTTAGTTCCCGCACACGCTAATACATTCATTCACCACACACACACAGTCGAGCTCTCGCCTCGAACGCGTGTGATCTGCCCGCCTTTCGCCTCAGCGGCAGCCAGCGCACTGACGTTTTTTTTTCGGGAGGGGAACACACTTTCGAGATAAGTTTGCGTTGTTTATGTTGCGTACCCCATCGATCGCAGGAAAGCGACCTCCACCCTGCATCACATGATTCATGCGCTAACGGGCTTAGGCAATGAGAACCAGGTAGATGCTCTTAACGAGTATCCCCAGTACTTGACTGAACCTAGATGAGAGTACCAATCACCATCAATTCGGGAAGCAAATATAAAACTTCATAAGGATAGCGAACTACATCAATATATCTACATGAAAAGTACTGTGCCACACAACGCTGAAGAGCAAGGGGAATTGTGACCATGACAAATCATAGTATGAGCGACTTCGCTGCTCTATTTAGCCCCGCTTCTGGGACGACTACCCAGGGCGAGTTGTCAGCGAAAATGAAGTGGATGAAGCGGATGACTTACAAGGAAAGCCATAAGCTGTTGATAACCCGGGTTTCCTGGTTGAGGAGCACCAGGAGGCAAACTCGACATAGGTGGAGGGGAAATCATTTGCTGAGGTGGGGGCGGCATTCCGTATTGAGGTGCTGGCGGTTGTTGAGGTGGCAATTGCGGTTGCTGACTTGATGTCTGTTGTAGCAAAGCAAGGATATTGGGGGGAAGGGTTGTCATCGTCGCAGAGGCTTGTCCTGGTTGCGGAGTTTGTGGCTGCGATGGCATCTGCCCATAAGGATTCGTATTCTGAGGTATAGGGGGATAAGTTAATCCTGGCTGCTGCATTGATGGTGGAGGGTAATATGCTGTGGTGGGTGGCGCCTGCACCATCGGTGGCATATGAAGACTGGGGGCCAGGGCTGGGGCAGGTGCCTGCTGAGAACCCACCTGGGGCAGTGCCGTTCCATTCTGGGGATGCTTCAAGGCAGCCAGTAGCTGCTGAACCTTCCGGGCTTGTTCTAAGCGATCTTCAGGAATCTATTGAATCTGTCAGAACCACATATATGGCGCAAAGGTGAGGTAACACACCTGAGAGTTTGCTGGTCCCGAAGGAGGCTGACCGTAAGGGGCAGGGGTTGTTGGCTCACTGTATCCGCCGCCGCCGCCACCACCACTGGCGGTATACGGGGCACGACTGTCGAACCGATCCCCACTATATCCACCTCTATCCCCGCCGTAGCCTCTGCCACCACCCCGTCCGCCTCGGGAATCATCATCATAACCCCGCCGGTCACGATCTCTGCCAAAGTCATCACGACGATCCCACCCTTCATCGAGCCCTCGTCCTCGTCCTCTCCCCCGACCGCGTCCTCGGCCGCGGAAACCATGACCTCGGTCTTCCCAGTCGCGTCCGCCTTCAAATCTTGGCTCACGGCTAGATAATGTTGTATGTCAGCGGGTAATTCTAGGAAAAATGTGGGGGGTTCTTGCCGTTGAGTAGCTGGGCCAGTAACCTCGGGTTCGTCCCATGCGTAGATGATATCCATAGTACCATCCTGCAAGCCTTGGTGACGCAACCGATCGAAAGCTTCGTCACAATTCTAAATGAATAGTCAGTTGGTCGTTCAATGGCGTGGGACGCAATCTCACCCTCATGTCGTAAAATTCGACATAACGCTGGCTGAAAGAGGATGCTCGTTAGATACCGGGGAAGGAGTGACGAAGGTAGCCACATACTCCATGCGATCGCCTATGGGAGTCACGGACTTGACATCCCCAAACTGTTGGAACTTTCGTCGGACTTCGTTATCGTCAATTGGTTGACGAGAATCTTTCAGCGTCACTATGAGACAGCCCTGATATTGCTAACCAGGCGTCAAGACGCGACATGGTCACAGTCGGTTGAGGACTTACTTGATTTTTGTCCCGATCGCCGCCGCCGCCACCACCACCTTGCTTTTGGTCGTCGCGTGGCAGAGAATAATGAACATCAATCTAACGGATCAGCCGAACTTGAAGTCAGGTTCCAGATTTGAACGGTGACAATCACAACCTACAGGTCGTCCACTAATTTCAGAGCCTTGAAGACGTTCCCTGGCTCTCTCGGCAGCCCTTAGATCGTACTAAATCACCGACGAGTTCTCAGCATCAGAGATGGTACCGCCTCAGGCCACTCACGTATGTAACAAAAACCATTCCTCTGGTCGCGATCAAATCAAAGAACGTCTTGATTTCACCGTGTTCTTCAAAGGAACGACGAACATCATCGCTGTTAGTCTCGTACTAAGGGAATCAACCAAAGAGCATCAGCGCCGCCATTCACAGATGATGCAAGCTTCACTGCAAATCTTGCATTCAACGGTGACTTGCCTTGATGTTACGAATGAAAAGCGTCCGGCAGGGTCGCTCGCGCTGGATACGTTCTTCAATAATGGAATCATGGACTTTGTCATCACGTTCGCGGCGGATATTCCTTCGGGGAGGTCGGTTACCAAAGCCCCCATCGTCATAGTTGGCGTCAGAACCTTCTAACAAGAGATTGAGACGAGTGAGATCGGGAAGCTTCAAAGGGAAGAAAACCAAGTTTGTGGCAGGACAAAATGAAGGCAGGTAGCGCATCAAGTCGCATAGTACGAAACAATTATTCCTCGAGGAAAACTCAGGTAATCTCCAAGCATCGCATCTCCTGAGGTGTAGTAAAATAAACAGGAATGGGGGCAGTTGGCAAACTCATTTCCTGGCATTATGCTGAAGGATCCAACTTCATTGCTTTCGCTAGTGAATAGCTCAAAGCCTGCGACGAAGGCTCTTAATGCCTGAAGAAATGCGACGTAGACCTGCCAGTTTTACCCCGCGCTAACTGCGGCCCAACTGATGCACAGCTGCCTATATTCGCACTGTATGTTGAGTCTCAATTTTCAAGCGCACCTTCAAAATTAGCGTAACCCTGATTATAGGTGTCTGACGCGGTTTGGGCATTGTACTGTGTTGAAGGAGCTCCAGCTGCATAACTACCACTTCCATTTTGATAGAAGGGGTCTTGGATGGCAGTCTCGTAGCTATTGTATGGGCTGCTGATGTCGGCTTGATGTTGGCTTTGATCATAGGAACTGGAGGGGGCGTTGTCGTAGCCACCATGAAGACCACCGCGACCGCGACCAAAACCTCTCCCACGTAGAGGGCCACCTCTGTGATGGTAAGATCTATCGGGTCCTGGTCCACCGGGGGGACCGCCTCTTCTATGACCGCCATCATAGGGTCCAGCACCGTAAGGATGATGACGATTCATCTTTATTTTTCAAGCGCGAAAGCGACGATTTTGCACGAACACTGAGCTGAAGGGCTTAACAGATGGAAAAAAAATGAAATGACGAGGAAAATGTGTGCTGCGAACGATACTGCGAACGAACTTCCTGCGAGGAATAGCTCAGCTTAGGGAACTGCAGGATGATGGCGGTTGTTGACAAGGTGAGGGGAAGAAATTTTGCGATGACGGTCAAGGGTCGTGGGAAATGTACCTGTGTAAATTACGTAGGCGGCAGTGGGCGCTGCGTCGTGCTCCTCAGTACTTCTGCCCTCTTTATTCAAATTATTGCGTTTCTACAGTTGGCCTTCACCGATGTCAAAGCAGTTTCAGTTCAAACTCGTTCTGCTAGGTATGCCTTCTCCTTACTCTTCGCTGGCTTATCCCTTCTCACATTGGCTGCAGGCGAGTCAGCAGTTGGAAAGTCCAGGTGAGTGCGCCCTGTTCGACTGCCAACTAACTCCAACAAATCCAAAAACAGCTTAGTCCTGCGATTCGTAAAGGATCAGTTTGATGACTACCGAGAAAGCACCATTGGCGGTATGCTTTGCTCGCCACCTCGCTATCCATTTCCCCCGTACTCATCCCACCACCCCACAGCTGCATTCTTGACACAAACAGTAACTCTGGATGACCAAACGACTGTCAAGTTCGAGATCTGGTATGTTCGAACTTGTAAAGTGTTTCTCTTCACCTAAATTGCGTACAGGGACACTGCAGGTCAAGAGCGATACAAGGTCCGTTCCCACTCACCCACTCACACGAGGCACCTGATACTTCTTCCTATCTATTCAATAGTCTCTCGTACGTGCTTTCATTCCTGAGCTCAGATGGTGAAATTGAGCAGCACTCACGATGTAGGCACCTATGTACTATCGCAATGCACATTGTGCAGTCGTAGTTTATGATATCACTCAAGCCGCCTCACTTGAGAAGGCACGCACCTGGATTCGGGAACTGCAACGTCAAGCCGATCCTTCGATAGTTATCGCTCTCTGTGGTAATAAAGCGGACCTTGCTGCTCGTCGGCAAGTCACCCAGGAAGAAGCCAAGAAGTACGCAGAAGAGGAAGGTTTAATGTGGTGTGAGACTAGTGCCAAGACGGGAGAGGGTGTGGTTGATATATTCACGACCATTGGTACGGAAATGTCGTTATGAACTCTGAACGGGCAGACTCACACCTACTGTAGCCAAGAAATTGCCATTGTCTGCGCCACCACCATCGCGGACGGGTGGACCTCGTGGCGGCCCTTCTGGATCGGCACGACAAGGTGTCGATCTCAATAGGCAAGCTGCCTCTCAGAACGGCGGCGAGGCTTGTAATTGCTAGTCGCTACTTCTCTATCTACCTCTTTGTCTGTCTAGACCTGGTTGACTTAGTGCCCCTCTCTCACTCTATGTAATCATAACGTACACCTACACTATGCTGAACTCTCCAGGGGTACATGGTTTTGGCAAAGCTTGATTCCGGGAAGAAACTAAGCTGGGTATTGTGAACGAATGCAAGACCAAGAATCAATCGTGTCAAACGATAACTAAAACTGCCCAAGATTAACCTCTGTTTGCTGGATGTCCCGACTCCTCGCCTGCAGTCAATTATCAGTCAGTGAGGCGACAGCTTCGAGCTGTTGATCAATGAACCTGCGCGTAAACTGGGTGACTCCAAAGAAGTATGACGAGGTTTGATGGCGTAGCATAGTCGCTAACGCGTTGGCCATCCTTCTCCGCTTGGTCCGAAGTCCCATAATCGCTTCATGATCCAAGTGAGGGGGAAGGTTGTCAAGACGTTCTTGACCAATCTCCTGCATGCTTTCCAAACATGCGCCTATAAATGGTACAGACGGTCCCTCTATCGTGGCCATGACAATCATGAGGTTCGTGAAGTTGTTCGCGGCACCATACGTCTTGTGCAGCATGTCGAAAGTCTGCTTAAAAGTGCAATGGGCCCATGTAGACTGAAATGATGAGAGGGTGACGCTAGACAACCCTGATATGATCGCGCTGGACGTGTCGAAATTTCGAAGGGAGCGACATTTCTAGGAGCATGCTTACATGAGTCTTCAATCAAATAAATGACGTATCGTCTTACCTCAGAAACCTGGATCCAAAAGTCGAGCGCCTCCGTCCGCCTCGCCAGGTTATCATACGACAAAACGGACTTTTGAACCCAAATCGCGATTTGGTCATGCACATCAAAGAACCGACGTAGATGTGCAACATCCGTTAGGGTACGTGCCTCTACCCAATCAAGACATTCCCGTGGACGAATCACAGCGTACAAATCGTGCATGAGGACAGAAAACTGTTCTGCCACGTCATCAGGATCCCAAGTGAGGACATCATTTTCGGACACCGCGGGTATGGACCTGGTGTTGTAACGAGTGAATTGAGTAGCTAGGCGTGGACTCGCTGGCAAGCTTTTGGCATGAAGACGGCTCCCGTTATCACGACAGAGTCTTTGGGCAGTTGGTGTCCAGTCGACAGCCAATAAGGATTCTTTGATGACAGGGCTATCGATGATGTCTAGGTTGTCTATTTGATCTGCCTCTAGAAGCGAATGAAGGAGCGAGGCTTGATCCTCCAAGATTAGCCCACGCGGGCGCAAGGGGCGAGGTGAAGCCGCGCCGGATTGCCTAGAAGGCAGAGGATCAGTAGCCTGTAGCGCCTGCTGCTTGAGAGGAAGAGGATGGGGGTCTGGGAGCGACGTGAATTTATGTGTTGGGTGAAAGGCTGGGCTCTGAGGTGTTGGAGGTGGCTGGGGTATTCGTAAAGCGGGCACCCGAACATCTCTCACACTCGAAGGAGACTGTTCTTCATCAGACACACTGACAAACGAGTCGTAGCTATGCTGTCGCTTTCCCCCAGCTTGGGGGTATCTCCGTGGGACGAGATCCGTCGGTGTAACCAGCTGGAGGGACGGTGCCTGCTTGACAGCGTTAGTGATGCAGAATCGCCAAAGGAAGATGCCATACCTTGAAGTCCTCGGGAACAGGTACCCAAGGGTTGTGACTTGCAGAACTGGGCGAATCTTCGAGCTCCCGGGTGTCCTCATGCGGCTGATGGATCGCCTCCTGAGATGCCCAGACCTTGCTCTCGTCTTGTGCACTCTGCAACTCGTCCACCATTTGCTCTGTGAGTAGCTCGACGAACGAGCTCGGTATCCACCCAATACAGTCCCCTTGAGGGCGCATAGCTGCCCACCACCCAGACTCCTCTTGCTTGACAACGCTCAGCACCTCGTCCTTGTCGAACGACAGGTGATCCGGGTCTGGAGACTCGAAGTCATACATGCACAAGACATGACAGACAAACCAATCAGGGTTGCCCGTGCTCGGTGTTGTCCCGGAATCAGTGAGGCTCAGATTGGTAGGAGAAGGTGATCCAGATGCACCACCAGATAAGGCTGGTTGTAGTCGGGTTCGGAATGGAGAAGTGTCGGTTGAGATACGCAGTGGCTGACGGTGCGCCTGTAAAGTCACGTTGAGCATGTTCATCAGTAGCTCTCGAACTAGCCGCACTCGAAATAGGGAAGGTTGCAGCAAATCGTTGACAGCACAGTTACTTTATCTCTGCGATGAAAAGCCGGTCTCCAACGATCCTTCATCTCGGAAAAGCCTCAAGTCCCCATCTGTGCAAGATGTGATCGAGTGCAACCATCAAAGCCACCCAAGACCTTCCCACAGCGTGCCTTGTGGAGGTTTGTGAGTCTCCTTGGTTTCGTAGAATCATGTGACCGAGCAACACCGCATCCCCTGTCAATGGAGTGGAAACATACAGCTGCGATATGTGGTGTAGGGGCGGAGGTGGTCCCGGCACTGATGAAGTAGGGTAGTACCTAGCCACAGCAACAGGGAGATGCGCCGCCTGATCGGTTGGTGTCACAGGACAGAATCACCTCGCGATTGTACAGTACGTGTGTTGGTTGGCCAGTCCCGGTCGACCCCACTCGTATTTCGCGATGGGCGGTATACAAATGGGTCTCTCAAACATTCATCGCCACAAATAACTTGCTCGGCCAAGTACTGAGAGTAAAAGCATCATCACAGTATTTGGTCGTGTTGTTCCTTAGATCATCATCCGAGGTGTTAGATGCTAGTCAGCCACTGCAGCTGCGCGACCGTCAACCACGATGCCTTCAGCGACATGGAGTTCAGCAAAGGCAAAGGTCAGGTTCTTTTCTCTTTCTATCATCAAAGCGGTGCTCACCCTGTTGTACACAGGTACAACTTCGGTAAGTCCGTCGTTCGTGCAGACACTTGCCCGCCCGATCGATATTTCTGATCGAGTTAGACTCTCAGTTCAACGTCTCCGAACGCTACAGCAGAAGAGGGAAGCTCAAGCTAAGAGCTCTCGCCGCGATATTGCCCTTTTATTGGAAAGGGGGAAAACAGAGAGTGCACGAATCAAGGTGGAAGCCAGTGGGTCCCTCCCTCGTAGTCAGATCTACGTTCGACGATATTACCGTGGCTTTCATCCTTTACTCGCAATCTTCACGGAATACTCCGCTAACTACAATATCAGTCATCAATGACGATATCAACTTAGAACTCCTGGAGCTTTTGGAGCTCTATTGCGAACTACTCATAGCTCGGTTTGGGTTAGTCGATCAGAAGTGAGTGAGTACAGTGCAACATAAAACCGGTTTTGGAATCCTCCCTCTTTTTCTCAAAGCACCCGTGAGCCCGATCCGGGTATTAACGAGGGGGTCTGTGCCATCATCCACGCCGCGCAGAGGACCGAGGTGAAAGGTACACCACAAGCTTCATTGTTTGATTTGCCTGTAAACTCATCTCCGGGTGTGTTTGCATCACCTGCAAGAACTCCACGTACTGCGTGAACTCCTCATGCACAAGTACGGCCGCGAATTCTCTGTAGTTGTGATTGAAAACCGGGGAGGTTGTGTGAGCGACCGGGTGAGCACGTCGTGTTCCGGGCTTCTAGTCCGTTCTCTAACATTTCTCCCGTGTCATGGCCGATATGATAAGGTGGTGAAGAAGCTCGTAATTGAAACACCGTCAGCACAATTAGTTGATGGCTATCTGACGGAGATAGCGAAGGCATATGGGGTCAAATGGACGGCTCCTACCGCTCAAGAGGTGGAAAAGGACGAGGAGGCCACAGCGGTTTGCCGTGTTCTCTATCTCTTATCACTCAACTCATGTATATCATTTAGAGCCAGGGACTAGCCACAGAAGAAGTGTCAGAGCCCCTTCCACGCTACTCAGCAGAAAGTGCTCGTGTTCACACCCCAAAGCTACCTGACCTTCCACCAACAGAAGACGAGGACGAGAAGGCCGGTAGAAATCTTGATGGTGCTGCCCCGCCCGCTCAGGAGAGTCCCGAGGAGGACTTCGAGTCCTTGGCACGTCGCTTTCAGGCCCTGAAAAAGCGCTAGCTAAAAGGGAAACAAGTGGTCACTCGTGTTCAAGTTGTACCTACTTCTAGTCATGAAAGGGATGACGCCTTTTACGCCATCATCATCCACCGATTGTACATTTTCGCATTCTGTAATCTCGATATATCGCCTTCCAAATGGGCAAGCCAGGAGCAAACTTTGACCCTTTGTGGCAAGGACGGTTCTGCAAATGGGCGGAAAACATCCGAGAGCCAAATATTATCTATGAGCGATGTCCGCCGGTGTGCTGTGAAGTGGATAGCGTACGACATAGCGCGGACGGACATATGGCTGTAGTTCAAGTTGGGTCGACCAATCACATTTGCTACGGTTGAAGCGGCTGCGTGTATGTTGCGCCACACCGTAGTTACGGTCCACTTGGGTCCTCGGATGTCCAGGTCTCGGGGATTTGTTCCCAGTTTTATTTCTCAGCATACCCTAGGCTCAGCGGTGGTCACCTCTTGAAAGGATAAACCCAGGGCATTATAAACGGTGTGAACGAGGCCACCCTATGTCCATAGTCAAGAGAAATGGACGTACCAGATCTAGGTTGTGCGGACACTGCGGAGTATTCGGAGGTCTTGAACCCACTGTGGCTAGTAATTCCTGGCAGATGATTACACATCCGCTTGGCTTACCGCAGATCGCTGGTGCTCTTGGAACCGACACTCGGCCTAGCAGGGCTGAAGCAGGAGTCTGCGCACCCCGAGCTTGACATTCACATAACCAACGGATACAGACAAACAATAATGGATAACGTCATGATCAAGCTGTGAGCGGTGGTTATCATTTACCTTGAGAGTATAAAAATGGATAAGGTTCGCCAGAACATTCCTCGCGATCTGTCACATTCGGCTGTGCAAAGACACGTACTAGGATGCAAGATCTGAGAGAATAATTGACAACTCGGACTTTGGATCCATTTGTTATTCGACGGAGACCTGAGCAGGTATTACTTGACTTCGCCGAGGCAAGAAGTGCCCGCTATTAATTATTGGTGGCAAAAGGTCGTCGGAGTCTGAAATACTAATGAACAAGGTCACGTGATATCGATGTTCAACGGTGCCAGCGGTGGTATGGGTGACCCAAGAGTGAGCATGAGCTTGGGGGAAGTAAGGTGATATCATTAACCCAATCTCAGAGGAAAGGTATGTGCGAAGACGAGCCAGAATTACGTGGCTGACATCCAACCCCACTAGTAAGCGAGCTAAAGCCAGTTCTCCGGATCAGAAGGGAGGATGGGCTGCTCCTTGGTGATTGGCTTGGACACCACGTTCATTTTGTAGCGAGATACATTGCCAAGGACTCGATTGCAATATATATTATATATGTATGGTGATACACGACAGCTCAGGCATCGGAAATCACCAAATATAGGGTGGGGAACGAGATTGGCGCACGGGATTTGATCAAACCCTAAGTGATGACCACATAGGGTCAAGTGGACGGACGGACTGACACTGCAGGGAAGGGGAGGTCCCAGAAAAACAGTGTCAGTGGTGAGGTGTGTTGGGAGATTCAGAGATCTGAACCGTAGTTGTGAAGGAGGATGGGCGTGTGTTTCAGCAAAGCTTTACCCATGAGAAAGTTCCTCAAAGTGGTATTAGTGCTCGAGCACGTGGTCACGTAGTCGTTCACGCGGTTCCAACGGCAGATACTTGGAAATCGGGGGACGGAGCAATGACCATGTCCGCCGAACGGTCACGCTCAAAACATATGCTGCATATCTCCTCCATCTTGACTGTCCCTCAAATACCTCCGTCCATCTTCCCAACCGGACATGTCCACCTCAACAATGCCCTTCCACTCCCACAACTACCCAATTCACACCTCCGATGATGGGGACAGCGACGACGAGTCTGATCGTTACACCGACATGTCCCTCGACTCCTTCTCACCAAGTGTCGCTAGCTCAAAGACGTCCTTCGACCTCTCAATGCGTTCCGCTTCACCCACCCCGTCCGTCTTCTCCATGACCAGCTCTTTGCGCGCCCAGGCTTACAGGCAAGAGTACGGGAGAGATCTCAACAATTATTCCGATGTTTACCGCCTACCAGCAGACGGCGAGGAACTTGACCGTCTTGGTATGCTGAAACAGTCCTTCCCCATCTCTTTCTCACCGCCCCCGTAGACAAACAGCACGAAATGTTTTGTAAGGCCATGGGGAAGTATCCTCCGCCTTTGCCAGAAATAATGGCAGATGATGGTTTCGAGGTCAAGGCTATCCTTGACCTCGGTTGTGGTAGCGGCAGTTGGTGAGATCCTCTTTTCACCTCGGCGACTCGACCAGCTCATCATCACCAGGATAATGGATGTCGCGAGAGAATTCCCCAATTGCAGTGCCGTAGCGGTTGATCTCGTTCCCATGCAATCAATGTAAGTCTCCTCATCAATCCAGCACAATATAACATTTCTTGACGCATTTATAGATCTATGCCTGCAAACTGCAGGTGAGAACTCATCTCGTCCCATGCTCATGGTGCCAAACTGCCGCGTGTCATTCTATACAGAAGCGAAGTTGACGACATAAACCTGGGACTAGAGCATTTCTACGGTGATTTCAATGTTGTTCATTGCCAGCTCATCTCATCTGGGGTGAGTGGCTCAAATTATAACGTCTGCCTAGCTTAAGGCTCCTATTTTGCGCTACCAGATCCGCGAATATCACGACTTGATCAACCACATAAGTCACGTCCTTCGACCAGGAGGCCTGATAGATGTTACCGAATTTCCATTTTATTTCACAGGGTTGGACAAAAAGCCAATCATGCCTCCCGTTGGAACTTTCCAACCTCCATGGACGGCCCTTTGGATGTCCTACGCAAACAGGGCCGTGAGGGCGCGCGGAGGGGATGCAGACGCATCCCTGCACTTACTTGAATGGGTTTCCAATCACCCAGCTTTTGAAGATGTCGTATATCGTGAATTCTGGTTACCATGTTCACCCTGGCTTCCCGGCAGCGACCCACAGACGACTTTCATGAATGAGATTGGAGAGACTATGAGGGATGATCTTAAAGTCAGTAACATGTGCATTTTTTGGCTTCCAACGGTACTGATTCGTTATATTTCTTACAGGCGTTCATGAAGTCCGGCCGGCCGCTCCTCCTCGGCCATGGCCTATCGGCGGAGTTCGTCGACGCAATGGAACGCAATGCGTGTGAAGAACTTGACGATGCGTTGACCCCAGTTTACGTTTGCATACAAAACGTGTATGCCCGCAAGAGGCAATAAGGTTCTGCTGTCTACCTCAGGCTTCCCCCTATGCGCGTGCTCTCCTACACTTCTGGCCATCGCATCTAGAATATCGCCCCCCAAACACATTGTTTTTAGCATGCCCTACCTGTGATATATCTACCTTGTATTCTCTCAGGTTGTTCCATCTTGATTACCAACATATATTTAAATAGGTCTGCACTCTGGCAATGCTGTAGTCTCTATGTGCACCTTTAGGTTCGATTTTAATTACGTGAAGAGAGCAAGTAGTAAAGCGGCGTGGTCATAAAAGGGGTTCTACTCAATATATCTGAATACAGGAGAATGATACGCATGAGATGTCACCAGAAGGCGCGTCAGTCCGAGTAGCAATTAACCGTATAATCCTGTTAATTTCTGAATCCAGGTTCACGGATGTTTGCTGGAGAAGCTCGGGCTGGCGAAGCACATGTGGCTTGTCTCCTAACGAGTGGTTTTGTTGGTTTTGTGCAGGTGATGTCAACGGTAAATTGTTGGCCAACTGAGAAGGTGGGGAGCTAGAAGTCATCTGGTCGGATGACGATGCTGTTCCGGAAGTCACGGAGCCCACTGTTCCGGTGTCAGTGGTATCCGGGCTAGGATTACTCCTGTGCTCTTCAACAGGCTCCAGCTCGATTGTCTGAGAACAATTTTGGAAACTTTGCGAGGCCAACACATAGTAGGGAACTATTCCCGCTGCATTGGGACGCTGGGGAACGTCTGCACTATCGAGTTGTTGCAGGCGAAGATGCCGCATGCGACGACGACGCCAGGCGAAGGGACCCAAGGGCAGCGACCGCTGGCCCCACGATAACGCCGACGTTTGTACTCTTCCCAGACTGGCCTGTCGATGCGGTCCCAGTTGAGCCTGGACTTGACCCACCTGATGACGGATTCGACCCTCCCCTGGGAGGGATCACATCAAATCAGACGTTTAGCCTGGATTCACCAATAGTGATTCACGTTAGATCGAGTGGTGGGCACAATGAAACAACCTGAAGCCCGAATCCGCCTGGGCTAGTTGTCATCCACCTCCAAAGAATATCGCGCGTGACGTCGAATGTGCAGTCGGCGGTCCCGTAGAAAGCATTTGCGGATCCTGCCGTGGTAGTGATGATCAGCACGCGCTTCGGGACCAGTTGTACAAGTTCACAAACCATAGAAGTCGAAAGAAACACTGGCTCCGGGTAGTGTCGTGATATGATGTGTATCCACTTGACGTTGGAACAGGCGTTGCAGAATCGAGACCAGAACCGGAGTACCAGATTTCCCATCCAGCCTCTCTATAGATGGGAGAGGCGATGGCGATGTAAGGCGGAAGAGATGGCTTCCTGATTTTGAGAATCAGACACTCATAATACGGATTGTATTCATCCATGGGACTAGTGTTATCAATTATGTTGATAGCGATAGGCATAGCTGGTACGTCCAGTGACAGCAGCACAGAATTTGGCACTCTAGGAAGCAGTGGGTGACAACTTGAAAGTGAGAACTAGCGCAGGGGAGCTGAATATTCTGAGCACTACTTAGCTAGCAACGGGAGAATGACCTCGCCACTTATATCGTGCAGAGTATATTTGCGATCACAGTACCTTGTAATGTTGACCGTTTCATGAGCATCCAACGGTGCTAGCAACACTGGCAATCATCACCAGACTCGTCTGCATTGATAGTTGGACCCAAGTAGTGAAACTGCGCATCGAGTTTTACCGCCTGGAAGTGCTGTTTCAAGCCCTACAAGGACTAATTGTTGATAGATGAAATTGATTAATTGAGCACTGCGGGAATGAGCAACCACGGAAGCTATTTTTGGCGCAGCAAGGCTGAGCAAGCTAACGTTGTTCCAGGTGCAACCAGCCGTCCTGAGAGCCCTGTGTGGAACTTAGATGATCCCAGGCCGTGGATATGCAGAGCCCTGTGCGCCAACGCACTGGGAGTTGCCTTCCAAGGTGGTCATACGCTGTATCTAAATTATTCACCGCAAAAGGAAAAAAAAATTAATTATTTGACACCCAAGCGACATCAAAATTTCCCTAAGGTTAGTCATAATCACGCACTACGGCGATATTCCAAAAGCCTCAAGCACAAATCGTCGTCCGTTCCGCACTGATTGAGGAGGGAGAGGTCCTCTGGAGATTGACTCGAGTAGCGTCCATAGTCTCAGTAAGGCCTTCAATGTCGGAGTCCGGTAGAACTGGCCCCTAGAGGCACCTCTGAGTTGTGTGCCCGTGGGACTGCGGTGAGGGATTCCCCCCGTCAGAAGCTAGTCCAGGATTCTTTGTACTCCCATGACAGGCGAGCTAACGACGTAGGAGAAGGGTAGTGCTGTGGAGAAAATATTTGGAGGGTGGCCTGCGGTGATTGACCGCGGACAGTGCCAAGCTAAGAAGGGTGACGACAGGGAAGAGAAACGCGGCACACCGCTGAATACCCACTCAATGAATCTACTTTGGATTCACTGCTTCGGACGAAAGGGCAATGAGATTTTAGTAACTTGAATGGAGGCATAGCCTACCTGGCTGGTACAGCGATGGCAAAGGGGGGTGTGATGGTATTGATCTCAGCTATATTAGGCCCCAACGGCGCGCCATGGTAAGCATGGTCGATCTCTCGCAACAACTATTTCTGGTGGGACATATACCGCAGGATTTCAGCGCCTGTGTTTGTAGTGATTTCCCCCAGCGCACTTGAGGGAATACACCGCCGATCACCATGAGGGGTCCACCAAGGAAGCCAGGGGTGGTTCCTGGGGAACTAAGACTGCTATTACACGCCTTTCGGTCTAATATCGCAGTCTACGCGCAGAGATGGAACCGTACCCCCTCCAAGACAACGACGCGAGCGGACAAACGGATTATTAGTTTACTTTGAGAAATTGTTCTGCTGGCCTCTTGGCTGTGAGCCAGGACGCATGGTGTGTGCCCCTTGATGCGTAGTCGCCGGTTTTTTCAATCCCACGCAACCTGGCAAGCCAGTTCGATTTCAGCCAAGTATAGCACGTCACAGAATGCGAAGGGAAGCTTATCTGTCCTGGTTGATAGCAGATTTCCGTCAAAAGTTCAGAAAGCTCGAGCCGAACTTACCATGGAGATACACCACGTATACAATTTACTTCCAGGTTCACTCTGCGTTAAGGCAAACCTAGAGAACCAGGACCCGCGCCGTAATTCAACATATATTCGATTCTGGAGGCTGTGAGCTCCATCTCACTGCGCAGCAACAACCACACAAACCGATCAACTTCACACCAGGGGAAGTGACTCATCCTGAGACTATGATGCAGGCCATGTGGGAGTGCTCCCAGCATAATCAGACTACAGCACTCACTTTAGATGTGGCACCCTTCTCAATGCCCTCTCTCGAAATTTTGCATATCTGAGTGAGTGGTTAATCGGTTAGTCGCAATATTCCATCACGAATACAAGTACTCTTACCATTGATGTTGGTATTCGAGCTGTAACATGGACGTTAAGTCGAACGCTGTCTCGCGATTTCGCAAAACCAAGCCCGGACGTGACAGTGAGTCAGCCGCGTACATTTACTATCCTTAGGCTTCCGGAATTACTTGGAAAATGCGGTAAACATGGCTGCTGGTGCGAGCACTTGAGTGTGGCATCCGACTGAAGACGAGTACATGAACAGCTGGTCTTCGAATAGTACTGACCTGCCAAAACAAGAACCAAACAAACTTAGAGTTTGCCTTGACCACGTCGCGCATCCAGTACGCTGAGGGCATCGTCGAACTTGAGCGGTTCATTGTTGGTCCATTGTCGTCTCCCATGGCCTACGCGTCCAAAAAGGAAGAAGAGAGCGGACTCAGCTCCTACTATAACAACAAAACCACAATCATTCAGGAAGCTCGCGTTTTCAATGATTCGCCCATCAGCCCACGGAAATGCAGGGCTCTACTCACGAGGATTGTCTACCTGCTCTATATCGGGGAGAATTTCAGCTCGCAGGAGGCAACTACGCTTTTCTTCGGTACCACGAAACTTTTCCAGCACAAAGATGTGAGTGGGGTACATGAGCCGTACTGGATAGCACTGCTTATGTCCACACTACACAGAGCGCTTTGAGGCAGATGGTGTATCTTTCTATCAAGGAGCTGGCTACCACCGCGGAAGATGTCATCATGGTCACAAGTAGTATCATGAAAGACATGCAGCCAAACTCCGAAGTCATCTACAGACCGAATGCTATTCGTGCATTGTGCCGAATCATCGACGTGAGTTTCTGGTGCTTGGAGGCCATCGACAATTTAACCTACTCCCACTAGCCTTCTATGGCCCAGGGCGTTGAGAGATTCTTCAAGGCTGCTATCGTCGATCGGACACCCTCGATCTCATCCGCTGCATTGGTTTCCTCGTACCATCTCTTCCCTCACGCAAAAGATGCAGTAAAACGATGGGTAAATGAAGCACAAGAAGCAGTCAATGCGAAATCATCACCCTCTTTCCTCACTGGCTCTTCGGGAGGATATCTGAATTTCGGTTCATCAGGTTCATCGAATAGCGGATACCAACCCATTCCATCGACCAGCTACATCACTCAGTATCATGCCCTTGGTCTGCTCTATCTAATTCGCCAGCAGGATAGGATGGCAGTTACGAAGATGATCCAACAACTCGGCGGAGGCAAATCTGGGGCTGGCACGACACTGAAGAACTCTATGGCGCTCTGTATGCTCATCCGCTATGCCTCGAAGGTCATCGAGGAAGACCCAAAGTATGTTACCCCATCGCATTGATGCGTACATGGATCTCAAGGAGATGATAGTGTGCAAAAACAGATGCTGGACTTACTTGATGGGTGGCTTCGACACAAGAGTGACATGGTAAACTTCGAAGCTGCACGTGCCATCTGTGAAATGAAGAATGTTACTGCCGCTCAGTTGACCAAGTCTATCGCAGGTTTGTTTCTCCACATCTTTGTTTAATATGTTCCTGATATGCCGTGTAGTTCTGCAGTTGTTCCTTTCATCACCAAAACCAGTTCTGAAGTTTGCTGCTACACGTACTCTGGCTTCACTTGCCTTGAGTCACCCGGCCAGCGTAGCCCCATGTAACGTGGATCTCGAAAGCCTCATCACAGATACAAACAGGAGTGTCGCCACGTATGCTATTACTACGCTTCTCAAGGTACACATCATCATGGAAGCTTACTTGTCAAGTTAAACTAATTAGCAACTCCTTAGACCGGTAACGAGGCTTCTGTTGATCGCCTTATGAAGCAAATCACCGGTTTCATGTCAGATATCAGCGACGAATTCAAAGTCATTATTGTTGAAGCCATTCGATCCCTCTGTCTCAAGTTCCCTGCCAAACACGTGTCAATGCTTGCCTTTCTCTCTGGCGTTCTGCGCGATGAGGGTGGTTATGACTTCAAACGGGCCGTTGTCGAGGCCATGTTTGACATGATCAAGTACATTTCCGACTGCAAGGAACAAGCACTTTCACACTTGTGCGAGTTCATCGAGGATTGCGAGTTCACCAAACTCTCTGTCCGTATCCTTCATCTTCTTGGCGTTGAGGGACCCAAGGCTCCTCAACCCACGAAATACATCCGGTTCATTTACAATCGCGTTGTATTGGAGAATGCAACTGTCCGAGCTGCCGCTGTGTCCAGTCTTGCTAAGTTCGGAGTTAACGCGATCGACGCCGGACTACGTCGAAGTATCGGCGTATTGCTTAATAGGTCGGTGTTTGTACTTCCTGGATGTATGCGTCTAACGATTCCGACAAGGTGTTTGGATGATGTCGATGATGAGGTTCGCGACCGTGCGACTATGTATCTAAAGGTCTTCAAGGAGAAACCTCTTGCTGACGCATACGTCAAAGAAGGTATACACTCATCAATTTCTGGCACCTGCCATGGCTCAAGGTAACCTTGGTTAGAATCGGTATTCTCTTTAGCAGCATTAGAATCGAAACTCGTTGCATACATCAACGATCCAGGTGCCGCTGCTCAACCATTCGACTCGTCCTCAATACCGAGGATCAGCCGTACCCAGCTGGCAGCAGAAGCAACCCGTATGAACTTCCTCTGGATCCATAGGTAGATGAACTCACGACATTCACTAGGACCGAGCACTTTAGATACGATTACTGCGCCTGTCACTAGAACCAACACATCGCCACCACCCCCCACAGCTGCAGAAACCCAGTCGGCCTATGCGCAACAGCTGGCCGAGGTTCCTGAGCTGGCCGACTACGGACCAGTCCTCAACAGTAGCGCGAAACCTGCTCAGCTCACCGAAACAGAGACGGAGTACCAAGTTACGTGTGTCAAGCACCTATTCAAAGAGCACATTGTGTTCCAAGTACGTTAAAATCATGGATACACTGTTCCGAGACACTGACTTGATGTTAGTTTAATGTATCAAATACCCTCCCTGACACCGTGCTGGAGCAAGTATCTGTTATCATGCAACCCCAGACGGAATCGGCGTTGACAGAAGACTTTATCATCCCCGTGCCTTCCCTCACAGCATCAACGTCACCCAGTATTGTCTACGTGTCCTTCGCGCGGGATTCGCCGGAAGAGTATGTAACGGCCTCCTTCCAGTGCGCCCTCAAGTTCATCAGCAAAGAACTCGATCCTTCGACGGGCGAGCCCGAAGAAGAGGGGTACGAAGATGAATACCAACTCGAAGAGGTGGAGCTCACTGCTGGTGGGGATTACATTGTACCGAGTTACTCCTCGTTCTCGTCGGAGTGGGATCGGTTGCGGTCTGGTGCAGCTGCCACTGAGACATTCTCACTCATTGCCATGGAAAGCATTAAAGGTCTGTTGGATCCCGCCATTCGGTACGCTGTGGAACGGTCACTGACGGGTGTAATCATGGAACCATATTGTTTCCATCTTCCACGTTGACTCCGAACTTTTGGTCTCTAATTCCTTGTCACATTCACAGCTGCCTGCGACTCCATCATTGAGATCCTCAATATGGAACCACTGGGGGGCACCGAGACGCCAACCTCACCGTCTGTCCATACGCTCCAATTGTCTGGGTTGGTTACAGGTGGAGGCGGTAAGGTACTTGTTAGATGTCGGATGACATTCTCGAAAGGACAGGGAGTCACTCTCGAGCTTGGTGTCCGTGCAGAACAAGAGAACGCATGTGCCTTGGTCGTGTCTGCTGTTGGTGGCTAGAACTACACGCTTTATTTTTGGTCCAGCAACGTAGCATGGGTGCCAGTGAAGCCTGACTTGGTCGCACGTACACTGACTGCCGTGAACTCGGAAGAGTGCCTGTGTAATATGAAACCTGTATATCCCAAATTATCCAACAAGACACTGACATAATTCCGGATTTGTCTCAAGCCAAATGCTGTTATCACGGCCCTCGTCTCAGGCTGACATGCAGAACGTTTACATGATTGCACGGGCCGCCTGATTTCTTTTAGTCGCACCATTTTCTCTCTTTTCCGACTAGCGTGCGCCAGGATCACATAAAGATTCATTCAGGTTACGAAGGACGTCCCGATTCTGACATTAACTGAGCTTGAAGCAGTGTGTGGTTACAAATACGCTGGAGCTTGAGGCCCTCACTGTAGAGCTCTCAAATACACGACGACCACAACCAGTGGCCAGCGTTGGCCATGCCAGCTCCATCGTTGCCCAGTCCGAGGGTCATTCATGTCAACACTAGAGGTGCTGTCATTCTAGCAGAAGAATCCCCTGAGGTCCGTCGTGGTCTTTCTCAAATTGATTTGACCGGCTGCCGTCCTGATGTTCTCGACCTCAGACTCGGGATAGCAGAGGAATATACCTTCCAAATTACATCGAACCGGTCTCCCATATAGCTGTCGACGTATGTATCCGTTTCATATCGTAGAGTATGAAACTCATTCTGCTACCTTTAGATTGGAGGCTCCCTAGCGAAAGTTGTCTATTTTACTCGTTCGCCAGAACAGCCACCTTCACCATCCATCGCTGCTACCCGAGGCAGCAGCCGCGCGGCAAGCGACTTCTCCACCCCGAGCGCAGGTTCGCCATCCTCGACCCCACCCCCCTTGCTTTCGCCACCAACTTCCTCTCGCACACGTAATGGCACCCTTACCCCTCTAGTGCTGGAGTCTCACACTCATAATGATAATGCTGCCACACACTCTGATGGCGACGGTCACCACGAGACGCTGACATACGAGGACAACTCCCTCGACACCGACCTGCTGCGCTCTACGATCCTCGAGCGCACCACGACAGCCCACCATATCCCCGGCGGCTCTATTAATTTCGAGCGATTCGAGACGTCGAATATATCAGAGCTCATTACGTTCATTTCTGAGCTTATAAGTCGATCTGCCGTTACAAACGGCGTGTCTATCGAGGAGATGCGCCGGGGGGTCAAACTCATGGCAACCGGAGGTGGGGCACACATGTTTGGGGACCTATTCGAGAAGGAGCTTTCGGTTGAGGTTCTGCGCGAGGACGAGATGGAGTGTTTGATCGAGGGGATGAAGTTCATGGCGATGATACCAGAGGAGGTGTACTACTTTTCGGACGAGCGCATCTCAGAGTTCTCCCATCCTGGAGCCGGGAAGGCTTCGCTATCAAAGCACCTAGACGGCACCTCCTCCACAGAAGGAAATGAGATGCCTTCGGTGACGTCCACCGAACAGGTCCTTGAACGACCCTCGCCCAATCCGCCAAGATTTACAGTAACCTTCGAGACCGGAGAGCCTTCGGCGCAGTTACCATGTTTGCTCGTGAATATTGGGTCGGGGGTATCAATCATCAAGGTTGATGCTGATGGAACATTTGAGCGAGTAAGCGGTACGAGCCTTGGCGGCGGTACGTTATGGGGTCTATTAAGCTTGCTCACGCCTGCACGAACGTTTGATGGTGAGCGATCATAAAGTACAATGACAACGTCATCACTCACATCATTACTCTTGGCAGAGATGTTGGCTCTGTCGGAAAAGGGTGATCATGCATCTGTGGATACGCTTGTTGGGGATATCTATGGGACGGATTACACCAAGCTCGGCCTTAAATCGACCACGATCGCAAGTTCCTTTGGTAAAGTGTTTAAAAACCGGGGTGAGGGGAAAGAGGAAGGCAAGCGTGGGACGTTCAAAGCAGAGGACATCAGCAGGAGCCTGCTTTATGCTGTGTCCAACAACATCGGGCAGATCGCGTACGTATTGCGTTTTCTCATGCAACGCAGCAACACGGCGGCCAATTGACGGGCCCGGGGCACAGGTACATGAACGCGGAAAAGTACGGGTTGGACAGGATTTACTTTGGAGGTTGTTTCATTCGCGGTATGTGATTGATTTGCTGAAATTGTCTTGGTACTCATGTTTCAATGTAGGGCATGCAGCCACTATCACCACCCTTTCATATGCTATACGATTTTGGAGCAAGGGTAGAAAACGGGCGCTCTTCCTGAGGCATGAGGGGTTCTTGTAAGCCGCCTGATTGATTCTTCAGCCTCTTTCACGCTCATCTTGATGTAGGGGTGCCATTGGTGCATGGATCAAGAACATTGACGCCGAAGGCTCGCCAGCCTTTACTCCTTCGTGAGCGTATTTACTGTATCTTGTCAAGGTGTGCCCACCGTGTTTCGAACCAGATATGCAGTGATCATTCCTGTCTTGTCTAGCAGGTTTTCACATTACTACACCTATAAATACCCGTATACTCCGTCCTGCTTACGGCAATATCTCTGTTGCTCGTGACGGCATGGGAATATGCCACTGGTTGTAATCATACGTTACGGTCCCTGCATTGTACAATGTACGAGGAAGCTTGTCGTTATTTGGATTTCTTTAGCCGGCAAGCTCCTCCGCCAAGTTGCGACGAGGGTGGAGATCACTGATCTCGGAAATGTGCTTTTTGGAACAAGGATGCCACGGCCGCGTATGATTCGGTTCGTACCGGTAGGCATGGGGAGTGGTTGCTCGTCTGCGGCAGGGTTGTACATGACCTAATAACAGGCTATGGCAGGCTATGGCAGGTGCTCCTTGCGCATAAGCACCCCTTATATCCACGTGGAAGAGACTCGCCTGTTAAATGAATTTCACTATTCTGAAAATATGTAGAAACAGCAAAATACGGAGAGATAAACTGTAGTACTAGCAGAACTTATCCGCCGTAAATCATCGGGGCATCTAACAGGCTAAATAGCAGGGAGATTAGTATCACATTATTAATTATGCCAGCGCCCTTTGGTTGAGTAGTTCAACACCCGTGGGAATATGCTTCATTATCGGTTGCTAAAAAAGGTGCCAATATTGGAATATTGCCAGAGGCCTTTGTCATGTCGCAAGCTTGACTTTCTTCCTCTCCCCCCTTACCATCCCATGGACATCATTCCGCTCACCTCGCCACCTCTCTCTCCTCAAAAATCAACGCAGCCAAAGTCTGCCTTGCCTCCTCCCGCCTACACTACGGCACCCGAGTCAGATCAAGATAATTTACCTTCCAAGACACCATACGACGAGGCAAAACAACCCAAGAGGCCTGCCAAGTCTCAGGACTCTGACAACGCAGGCAAGGCTTCTTCAAAGAAGCCACGCCATCGTCACAGTACGGCTCAACTTGCTGCCCTCAACGCACTTTTCGACAGAAATGGGCAACCCAGCCTGGAGGAGCGCAATGAACTCGCTGAGAACCTTGGAATGTGAGTTTCCCTCTTTTGGACATATCTGACGCTGTGTCGCTTAATGGGCGTCTGTTATGTACATTCCGTGATCTGCGTACATACTCATTGTTACTCTCGTAACAGGGAGTCCAAGACCGTGCATGCTTGGTTTCAAAATAAGAGAGCCTCCACCAAGAAACGGATTAATAAAGGAACCCCTGTAGAACAACCTTCACTAACTACGAATGGTATTCAGCAGTTGGAAAAACTTACCAAGCCACCACCCCCGTCCACCCTCCCCACAATAGCAAACCTCCTTAATTCCACCCCCCCTCTCCCTGCGACACAGCTACCCCAGCCATCACGCTCCCGCTCCCACACCGCATCATCCCGCAAAGCCAAGCAGAAAGATTTACATCTCAACGACCATCTTCTCGCTGACCCAAGTATAAGCCAAAGTCAAAATAACACGAACGAAGGTATTCTCGAGAGCTCGTTTTTTGCTGGTCCCCCCGAGTTCTTTTCTGTTGCCAATCGGCTCATATCCTACAATCGTGGGCCTGAATCGGAGGATGGGGCTGCCCCTCTGTTACGTAATTCGGACTCTTTCCTTCGTGAGACAGATGGCCGGTTTGTTTCCGAGAACGATGGCACCAACGACGGTATCCCATCCAGAAAACGTCGAAGCGACGCTTCGCGAATGCGAACTTCTCCAGAACAGGCCGAGGAACTACGCCGCGTTTATGCCATCAATGCCCATCCAACACGCGAGCAGAGACAAGAGCTCGCCGACAGCATTGGCATGTAAGTCTTCTCATCAGGTGTCCGTCCGTGTCCCTCATCGATCTTGATTCCATGTCAGGCGTTGGAAAAGCGTTACAAACTGGTTTCAGAACCAACGCAGTCAAGCAAAGAAGCACCGAGAGGGGTCTCCGTCTGCCCCGGACATATCTCCACGCTTGGCACTGCAACGCTTGCCTCTCCATGGCGATGAGCTCCCGCCATTGCAAATCCCTCCTCCACCTCCACCACCTCGATCCTATCATCCCTCGTTAATGATCCCAGAGCGTGATTTCGGGCCTTTGCCCACGTTGAATCCCCCACCCGCAGGGGCCGAGGATCACCACCGCGAGACTGTTTCACCTCGGAATAGAATGTCGCTTCCCCCCTCGTTACACTCCCGAATGTCTTCCCCGCGAATACGGAGAAGCATGACACCCTACGCTAGGGAGTTCAGAGATCTTCACCCTGATGAAGGTCAACACTACGACAGCAGTGAGGTCACCAGACCTGAGGATGGACTCTTACATCCTCGGCGTTCTCGTCCGGAACCCCATCAGCTTGATGCGCTCAGGAAATTACTGTATCAAACATCCACGCCCTCCATAGAGCAGCGCAGTGTGCTCGCACTTGAGGTTGGCATGTAAGTGAACTACTACAAACGATCATAGAAGATTCACATTCATACTCTGCTTGCAGGGATATCGGCAAGGTGACGAATTGGTTCCGGAATATCCGTCAAACCGCTCGCAAGCGCGCAAAGCGCGCTGGCGCTAGTTCGCACACTCAGAACAGCCTTGCCTATTCATATGAACACGATGCTTCGTCTGGATCTTCCATCTACGACGACGACGATATAATGGACCTTGACCACGAGGATACCATGGAACAGGAGATGGATGAGCGGAGCGAGGATGACTATCAGGAGGCTGTCACCCCTTCTTCCGATATATCATCTTCACCCCCTCCAGCCGAAAGGCCTAGGTCGTATCTTCCTCTTCATCACGGGATGGGGACCATGGGTATTGGCCTGATTGAGCCATCTGCCTTCCAGGAACTTGGAAAGGCCGTTGGAATATCAGGTGTCAGTGGCCCAAGCGATTACGCCCTCGGCTCTGGTATGAATGCCGTGACTTATTCTGGTGTAAAAATTGAGGATGCCCTCCTATTATTGAGCTTTCACAAGCACGTTGTTCATTAAGTGCGTAGGTGCGTGTAGGGTACTTGCGCTGCGGTTTTCTTGGCTGACATGTTAGAACAGCCTTTGACGTGCTTCCTCTGGTCAAATTTAGAGGATCCTGTATCATCCCGCGTCGCCATTCAACCAGACTGCAGATCTGTACGCAGTGTCAGCCATGTTCTGCAGCATATCCTCTTATTATTTTTTAATTGCCCATTTTCTACCTACATCGTCGGTCACTTGCATCTTATACGTGCATTTTGTCCCATGCTATATACACTGTCTCCATCTGAACACCCTGCTTGTATTTTTATATCACTAGTCGTGCCTCGAGTCTGTTCCCATTTTCTCTTAGCATGTGTCTCCTAGTGCTATGCATGTCTGCCTAGATAACTTATCTTGAAATCAAATCTTCGTCAACGTGCTATTGATCTCGGAGATTTATCAATATGGTAACATGCAAATTAGGGATGATTCATGAACATGTGTCGATGCTGCTTAGACTGAATTGCGCCTAGCACTCCTCCCCTTCCTCGCGGCTTTACTATTTTCTGCGTTTGGTCCATCAATGGTCAAGCTAGGCAGCTTCCCTTCCTCTTCCCAGCAGTCCAGTATCTCACACGCTGCCTGATACCCCTTCTCCTCTATCTCGTCGAATTTGTTAAACTGCAGAGTACCATACTGCGAATGCAATAGCCAAACTCAGCGTTCCACTCTGTTCGAGTA
The DNA here is from genome assembly GCA_000827395.1 of Paxillus rubicundulus Ve08.2h10. Taxonomy (NCBI): domain Eukaryota; kingdom Fungi; phylum Basidiomycota; class Agaricomycetes; order Boletales; family Paxillaceae; genus Paxillus; species Paxillus rubicundulus. The sequence continues at coordinate 210,141 of KN824823.1, read as the reverse complement.
ATCCTAGCTTACCTCCTGAACTGGCACCTGCATGTACAAACATCCCCGCGCGACCTTGGCTTCTTCAAGGGTCCGAACGCTCGATACACTGCGTTTTCCAAATGGGTTTAGGGGCACACTATCAGTCACGCAAAGAGGGAAGAAACTGACTATGCCAAGCGGCTCTGGATCTCGGTGATGGCCGGTATGCTCCGTGCGTTCGAAAAGGGGTTCCACCTGTTCAAGACTAGCCACCATCCCGACACGGAGTCTCCAAAGTTTCGAGGAGAGTTATCGTCGATCTGATATTGAATGCGTGAGTTCGAGCGTGGACTAGGCGTTAACGGTAGAGGACGGCTCACAGAACCAACATCCGCTGCGAACACGACACTTGCCCCCATAGAGAACATCGATGATACCTACAGGGCGTTCGATTAGAAGCAAAAGGCGAAAGCCACCTTGCGACTTACAGGCAGGTTATCGACTTCGACAATGGTTCTGAAATTAGCACAGTGAATTGCAGAGATAGGGGAAGACCGACTATAGCCGCCATCTACGAGCATACTGCCATTGTCACACAAGGGTGGCAGCAAGCCAACTAGGGTCATGGAGGCTCCTAACCAAATAAATGAAGGTATTCACAAACTACTGAGGTGTACCAAAACTTACGGATAAATCTCCAAGCATATCCAGTCTCGTGGATTTCCATGCGCGATGTGTTAATATTGGTGGTATTGCAATAATATGGGAGCCACATGTCCTCAATGTGAAGGTCGTAGAAAGCCTGTGGTCGTTAAGTATAAGCTTAATGAAAGTGCGCTAGCGAGTTACCTTGTAAATAGTGCGGTTGAACTCGTGCCCCTGCGCGAACGTAAGATCTCGAATGCCAAGAAGTCAGTATAGATGTTCCTACCGTCGTGTAAGCCACTAGTGGATAAGTGACATCGGAGAGCATTCTCCAGATGTTACCCATCCTACTGCTAAATTGCTTCGCACGGCCCGCACTGGATATGATATCACACTCTCGCGCGTATAAGCCGCCGATAAAAGCCCCTATACTAGTCCCGCCGATGTGGTCAATTGGAATACCTCGTTCCTCCAAAGCCCGAATGACGCCCTGAAAGAGGTCACGATCAAGGATGTAAACACGACAATGTTACTTACTAGATGCGACAGCCCACGCGCACCACCACCGCCAAGCACGATTCCGATAGACTTGCCACAAAGCCTCCTCGCCAATCGAGTAAAGTCGTTAATCATTGGCTGGCGCTGCGGCCTTGCATGTGTCGGTATTCCCCTGTACCTCTGGAAGCCACTTTGCACTCTGTCCTTCAAATTCTTTAAGGCAACAACTGCCTGAGGGTCCTGCGGAGGGGATGCCTTGGACAGAGGCAATACAAGCCCCTGATGGTCGTCGGAAGGTTAGCCGTGTTCAACACCCCGCGATGAAGATGCCCACCGGAAGTTCCACATGGATATGTTGATGCACCCATGGTCGGTTCTTTGAAGTACATCAGAGGAAACCTTGTGCTAGGTCTTATATCTACCAACCTTGAGCCACTCCCGCGTTGAACCTGGGGCCACTGACCGTTCGGGATGGAGAAGGACAAGCTCCTTCCGAGCAGTAGTCTTCATAGAGAGCAGTAGGCGCTCATATTCACCAATACTGGGATCGTCCCCCATGCCAACCACCATCACGAAATCCGCCTAAATGTATTAGCCGACCAACCGTATGCACAAGGCGTGAGCCTACCTGTCGAATACAGGTTTGCGTCCAAGGGCTGTTGACGGGTGAGTCAACAACGTAGAGTACAGTGCGATATCTTTGTTCTTGATCAGCCAACCACGCGGCAGCCTTGAGCTTTCCCATTCTGGAGAAGGCATGTCGTCCGAGATGTCCTGAAACAGAAGCCTGATTGAGATATGACGTCCTAGCACCCATTTCCTCTAGTGCTGCCTTAAGCTTCCTAGCGAAGGTGTCAATGGGGACGTTTCGGGATACAGGCAAAATGGCCACGGTCTTGAGATTCATATTATTCCGGCCTAGCTCTGATGCGGTATTTCGGTGTGGCACGTTAGAAGAAGCATCCACTTCATCGCGTACCCGAGATGCAATGGTGCGCAAAAGCCTGCAAATGGAATTAGCATGTTAGCACAGCTCCAACTTCGACATACTGTGCAGTGGTGCCAGGATTTCTAGAAGAAGAGATGAGCAGAATATGAGAGTTGGCCGCCATCAAACGTACCGCGAAGATATGGCATTGAACAAGGTCTGGGGCATACGTATGAGTTCTGAATCACGGATGGCATGCATCGTTGTTCGACGCGGCGAGTTGGTGATGACATCAAGCTCTCCAACCGAATCTCCCTGACCATATTCCCCGGTTATCATCACCTTACCATTTTCACTTTCAGTGATTGCGCGCAACCGGCCATTGATCACGATGTAGAAACTGTCGCTAACATCTTCGGGGCGCCAAAGAACTTGACCAGCGGTAGCTTGCATCCAGTCTAGCGAGGCGTCGATCTGCAATACTAGAAACAGAGTGAGGAAGTACCCTCTGCCAGCCTCGGGAATGAAAATCTCACCTAAGGGAGACAGCATTGAGATAAGGCGCTTCGCGAGCGTCAGCTGAACGATAGGCCGCTTCTCCACCAGGCGTTCCAAGGCGTGCGAAGGCAAAAAGCCGACATAGGTATCAGTCTTTGCTTGGATGTCGACGTACGAAGGTGTGCTGCAAAGCGATGCTGGGTACAAGGTTTAGCGGCATGACAGGGAACAGCAGAGTTAACCCACCAAGGTATCCGGCAATACCTCCCGGCTTGACAGTGAAGAGGAGCTTCCGAGTCTCTCGTTTACCCCCATCTGGCTTGGTGTGGTCGTAGGTAAAAATGGAATCTGTGTCAGAGCCTGAAGTTTTGGACTGCGAAGTTGTTTGAGAAACGGTAGCCTGCGTCTCTGCTGGAAGAAGTATGTCGAGGAACCCATCGATGACATAGTAGAGGCCTTAACAGCAGGATATTATCAATCTCCTGTTTACTATCCACGAGACGCTACCGACCTGTGTTTCGTTCACCTGCTTTTACAGGAGTGGAACCAGCAGAAAAGAATAAGATCTCCACTTCGTTGTCCAAGCCACTCATGTAGCTAGTGATGTTCGAGGAGGTTCCAGTGATACTGGACGTGCTGTCGTCCCCGGTATCCAAAAGGGAGAGTGATCCAAAGGGGGACGTGAATATTCCTGTAGTAGATCTTGCGGGGTCCAAAGGTGGTAGGGCCGGCGACGCCTCAACGGACTCTCCGCCGCTTATGGGAGGCTGCAAGAGTCCGATAGATTTGGCAATGCAAGACATGACTTCCTCGCGAAGGTTGAACTCGTCTCCTGTGAGACGAGTCATAAACGAGATGTTCTTGGGAGAAGCGAGGCGAGGCGTGTTCAAGATGTTGATAGAACTAGAGAGGCATCTATAACCATCATGCCCCTGGCTCGCGGAGGTGAGGAGATCACCAGCCTGAACCTGGTGGCGCCCTCTGTGAGGGAAGGTGCGCATGGGTACGGGACTTTCGGTCAGCCTTTCTCTTGAAGTGAGCGGGCTGGGATTGCTGTAGTTTTTGCTGGATGAAAGGATCGAAGGTGTGGGCTCGTGGCTGAAGTAGTCGCTCTCAGAGTCAGAATCTTGAACCGCGACATCACCAAAACGCTGACGCAAGTAGTGTAGTCCGCCACCTTCGTAGTATGAAGCGGGTAGCGGATGGCATGCAATTTCATTGATGGCCTTCTCCGTCCGAAGGACTTCTGTCGTCAATCCCAGATACTTGTGGGCCGCATTGAAAGTCACTCGCGAAAATCTCGTCAAAATCACTTTTGCACAGAAGACATACCATTAGTGTCTGACGCAACGGGTAATGGCAACACATACCTTGCACGATGTGCCCTGTCGCTTTCGGGAACTTCTTGGTGACTCTTCTAAAGGCTTCGGCAGGGATGACTGCAAGTGTGCTGTCCTCAGTCGCTCGACCAACAATACCATGGTGGATCTGTGACCGCGAATTTGAGTCAGAGCGTGCAGGTGAAGCGGCATGCGATGTGACATGGGAATGAGAATATCCCGTAGAACTATTCATGCGTAGATGTGGCGTAACACCGACGGGAGGTGATGTTGCCTCCAACGGATGCGCAGTTGTTCCCGAAGACGAAACTGACGTTCCTCGGTTGCGAAGCTGAGGGAAAGGGGAATGTTGGTCCAGTTCAAGGTCAAACCGTGAAACGTCGGAGTTCGTTCGTCCACTTCGCGTTCGCCGTGGAAGTGACAGCTCTGTAGGGGGTCTCGTAGAGGGCGCGTCTTGAGTGTTCTCCTGCCAGCTCAACTTGATCTCTTCCGTGAACAAACTAAGGATGCTGAAAAGACTGGACAAGGTCCCTCCGCTTCCAACTTCATTGATTAGTTGGTATCCATTCATATCTTCCTCGTCCCAAGATCCATTCTGTCGTGTCGTTTGCCCAGTTCGCGCGAATACCTGGACGGTGCCATCTATGACGCAATAGAAATTCCGGTCTTGGTCAAGTGAGATACTATCTCCTGCTATCAGTCGCCTAGTTTGTAGATGTCTCGCTAACTCGTGGAAGACCTGTGGTCCATTGAAATTGGAAGTAGGGCTGAGACAACGCGCTACTTACCGGCTTTTCAAGGAAGCCGAAGACGCGGACGGCTTGCAAGAAGTCGTCCAAGTAGTTATGAAATGCTGGCGGAGACTCTGTCGTATTTACATCAGGATGAAGGGCATTGACATCCGGCTTGACGAGCGGTGGCTCTTTCAGCTGGGAGTAAGTATTGAGATATCGGAAACGGATCCATAAGTTAAGAGCGACCGCTGACGCGAGGAAGAGGAATGCGAATGACCAGAAGTTGAGCTAGAAAACACTGTTCCGTCAGGAAGAACAAGTGTGCGATCAAGGAAATCACTGACCGTCAGCGTCAAGGAATACGAGAGCACGAAGTAGATGAAACGAGGGATGGTGATGGTGGCAAATGCAATGAGGGACCTAACCCATGAAAGCAACCATACTGGGTACAATACATGCACTAATGTCAGACCCCTTTTACTTTGGGAGGCATGGAACTGTGGTACGTACGTATCACCCAGAAACACGCCGACAGCAACGAGAGTAGGGGGTGTCTCTCGTCGTATACCGGGGCCGTAGGCAATGGTTCCATACCAGATGCGATAGCTGTAGCTCGGAGACGTTTGGCACTACTTGTAAAATCTTGCCATACAAACGGCGAGGAGATGGTGCTGTTAGAGGAAACGCAGGTTCACTCAAGTACGGGCCGTTGCCTATGATGAAGTCAAGTCGCCGAATCTGGTCATTATTGCCCCTTGTAACTTGTAGCTGTGCTACCACACACTTTCCCTCTTGAAATTGTCAATGATCATGGCAGCAACGTCTGCGCCGTCCTCAGAATTTCTGACTTCATCAGGCTTGGGACGTGACAATGAACAATCTTTGGACATCGAAGTATTGAAAGACGCCGCGAAGAAAGCGTTGATAAATGCTCTCAACTCGGCACGTTCTTCCCGGCCCTCTTTGAACGCAGCGCACGTCTGACCGACTCTTAACACAGGTGAACGGCGCGAAGACGCTCGTCCTTGACCCAACGCTCGCTGGACCATTGGGCCTCGTTACAGAAGTCGCGCTCTTGAAAGTGCGTTCCTCCAGAAACCACACCACTCCAACGCTGATTAGCTAGTAGCACCATGGAGTCGACAAGATGTTCTGGCTTGAACCCGGCCCTCTGACTTCCACTACCACAAACGTGATATATCTTTGCAGGCCACTCATCAAATACGTGAAGATAATAGCGGGTTAGTGACGTTGAGCTCCGTCTGATGCTCCTAACATCAGAGTGTCTAGACCAGATCAAAATACATTCCAAGGAGTCCCTCAAGCACAGGTACACGCTATTCCTTGTTCCAAGAACATCTACTTTGGTCTCTCGAATATTGGAAGAGGAAGGAGTACTCGGTGACGTGACTGTCTCGTCATACAACTTGCAATTCATACCGGTCGCGGAGGATGTCATTTCACTAGAATATGACAACGCATTCAAAGAGTTGTGGGTGGTAAGCATGTCTCAATTATTCCACCACCCAGTCATAAATGTTCTTGATAGGACGGTGACGAGACTGTCATTTACAATTCAGCATTGGCTTTGGATGTTCTGCAGAAGACGTATGGGCAATTCCCTCGCATAATAGGCAAGGGAGACTACGCCTCGGTAATGGTGTAGATCTCCAAGTCCAAGTTAACTACACTAATCCTAAGACAGAAACTTGCCACACTGTTGACGAGGCCACTTCCCGAGCAACCCTCTGTCTCCGTCGATCCGCTAACATCTCCGGCACCTTTTGATTCCCTTATTATATTGGACCGACACGTTGATATGATCACACCGTTACTGACCCAGCTAACATATGAAGGTCTCATCGATGAACTAATCGGTATAAAGAACTGTGCGTGTATCCAGGTGACAGCTGGGCAATCTGCTGAAACCATCTTCAGCTCACGTTGAGATTCCCTTGAGCCTTCTCAACCCTCCATCTGCACCAAATCCAGAAAATCCCGGTGCCTCGTTGCCATCGACGTCCGCAATCATCACCCCAGTCCTAAACGAGAAGACAAAGAAGCACGTGCTTTCCGCAGCGACAGACCCTCTGTTCGCGGAACTTCGAGACTTGAATTTCTCCTCTGTTGGTAAACGACTGAGTCGTGTTGCACACAGGCTCGATGAAGACTACAAGGTAAGCTGCTCGTTATCATGGTCGTGACTTACTTCTTATGCATCGGACAGGCTCGTTTGCAGGCGAAAACCGTGGCACAACTCCGTGATTTTGTTGGGAAGCTCGGCGGGTTGCAAACGGAACATCAAGCTTTGAAGTTACGTGAGTTGCTGCCTGCTTCTTCCGTCAACATCTTTCATCCATTTAACCTCAGATACCGGCTTGTCGGAAATGTTGGTTCCACGGACGCGCACCAATCTATTCAGCAAGTCCCTCGAGATTCAGCAGAGTAAGTGGGTTGTTCTGAATTTTACGAGTCACTGAATTTGGTGTGTCTCGTGAAGACCTTGTAGCCTCATACGAGACTTCGGCGCAAATCAGCGCTATTGAAGACATGATAGCTCAAGGGGCGGACATGCAAACAGTTGCAAGACTGCTCTGTCTTGCGAGTATCACGACTGGCGGTATTAAGACTCGTGCACTTGAAAACGTCAAGAAAGAATTTCTGCAGGCGAGCAAGTTCCTCGACATTCATTTTCTTCTGAACATCATTTACTCAGGCATATGGATATCATCTGCTGCCACTTTTGCTTTCCTTGTCTGCACCTCCTCTCTCAATCATCCTGCAAAACCCACCTCCTGTCTCAATGTCACCCTCGGTCGCAGTAAATAAACTCCCTTTTACTGCTATACGCAAATCCCTACGCCTTCTGATCGACGACAATCCGGAAGCCTTGGAGGAGCTTGAAAACGATATAAGCTACGTTTACTCTGGATACGCGCCTATCAGTGTTCGCCTCGTCCAGTGTGTCGCCCAAAAGAGCGGTGTCATCAGCAACCCTGCAGAGAAGGTCAGTGTAGATACTCCGGATGGAAAGGGGAAGGGTTCCGCATCGAAGAAACTCTTTGCCCACCCTATCGTCGGCTGGAAAGGCTTTGAAGATATCCTGTCTACTATTCCAGGACAAACCTTCGATATCGTGCAAAAGGCGCCTGCAGCGACAGCCTCGAGAGCTCCATCTATTTCTTCGCTTTGTAAGTAATGGCTAGTTTTCTGGGCACGCTGATAACCTGGTTACCCACATGAACTAAAGTACGACCCCATGAACAAACGACTACAACGGCCATCTTCTTCCTTGGCGGTTGTACGTACACTGAGATAGCTGCTCTGAGATGGGTCGGCCGGCAAAACAGAGGTGAAGTCTGTGGTGCGTCTCTGGGGAATGTCCGTTGATCTCAAGCAGGTCGCAAATTCTTGATCGCGACTACGGGGATCGTGAGTGGTGCAAGCTTGATGAAGAGCATAGCCAACGATGGGAAAAGAGGTCCCGGAAAGAGAGACACAACCATTTGATGTGGTCTTAGTCTCACTCTCAGCTCCTCGCACTCTATGACAGTCCTACCGGAGGTGCTAGTACCGCAATGCAGTTCATTTATGTTCCTTCTCCTGTGCTACCTGCCACTCAGCATTAACTATCGAAATATAACACAGGGCGCCAAAAAATATGACGCTCAGGAGGAAGAAAACACATACACCTACGACCCACAAGCAAACAAGAAACAGCAACTGGTTAATATCAATACCCCTGAAAGCCGCCGCACAGACCTGAGTCAACGGAACGCGACGCGCTGTTTGGCTGGCTTTTGAGAGGCGGACCCCTGATACCACTCCTGACGACATCCTCGCGAAAACATTCCCAACGGAATTGCATCGAATATTCCTTGGCTCCAGCGTGGTGACCATGTGCAATCTACCTCTAAGCTAAGCTTAAGCTGGCAGGCAGGCAGGGGACGTTTGCGATTAGCAATCCAATGGAAGGTCGAGAACGCTCTGGGTCAGACCGCGTCGTCTCGCTCCCGTCCGGTTTGCTTGAAGTCACGCAGGGCAAATTGAATGAATAATTCGACCATAACTCCTGGCCGTTGTCCCGAGTCAAAACCAACCGCTGCGCATTTAGAAAATCGCATTTTCAAAGTGACAATGGCTTGTTTAGGCGAAGGTGTGTCTGGGGTCCATTCACATGGGTGCTCTGTGTGTCAACCTTGAACTTACGAGGAACTCGTATAAGGTCCGCCCAACTCGAGCCAATATGAACTTCCCCTCCCTTCCACACCACCACAATTCTCTCAATTTCTTATCCTCCTTGACCATTTCCAAGTTCAAAAGGTATATAGACTCCAGTTTCTTAGCCTTCCAGACTGCTCCTAACTCGCTTATGACGTTCTTGCATCTTCATCATTGCCCCTACACTGCCCCTGTAGCTGGTCTGTGCGCTGAGCAGCCCCGATCGTCAAATACTAGGTGGTTATTCCTGCACCTGAACGCATAAATGCCTCCACGTACAGAATCAAGGCCCTCATCTGAAAAGCCACCCAAGAAAACCAGTGCGTGTTATTTCATTAACCAAAGTTTTATCGCTCATTGCGCAACCTCTCCAGAGTCTTCGGGCGGTGGAGGGAGGAAGAAGCTTAGCGCCTTCAACAAATTCATGCAGGCTGAGATGGCGAGACTGAAGGACTCCGAGCCCGATATACCCCATCAGGAGAGGTCTGGATAATCGTCTTTAAATCTTGTCGCTCTCATGTTCATCTTTGCCTCGTTCAACCTCGCAGGTTCAAGCTCGCAACTGCTAACTGGAAAACAGCAAAGGAGAACCCCAGAGCTGCAGCTGCGTAGTTTGTGGCCCCTCTTTGATCCATCCTCGGTGCTTCATGGTAGTCCTCGAGCTCACATTCATCGTCGTTTTCGCTTCCCGCGTTTCTCATTCTGGACTCTGTTTTGCAACTTACGCAATCCGTCCGTCGTCCTGATATTCTTATCGATAAACGTTCTCCTTCGCTGTACTACACCTTCACTTCCGAGTCTCGTCTCTTCAAGTCGTCCGTGCTGTTCACATCATTCATGTTTGCCTAGTTGGTTGCTCTCCTAATTCCACTGTATCCACGTTCTAGTCAGATTTTTTTTTTCGCAATGACATGCACCATTTCTTACACTCGGGTCTGCTTCAGTCCGAATTTCGATTGTTCCTCGAGCAGCTATTACAGTGCGGAAAAACGACGTTGCCTGGAAACAAAACAGTGGAAATACCGTTTATTGCTATGCCCGACGAGGACTGCCAGCGTGATATTGCTGCAAAGGACTTTCGTTGCAATTGATGAGTACCATGGTGGAGTACTTGCGAAGACGCCAGTCAATCATAACGCTCAGAGGACCAACTGAATAAATCAGCGATAGCGACAACGAGCATGTCAGATGTCCAAACATGAGGCGTGTGAACAAATTGGGACAGGACGTAGCAACCCCTATGTGGTTTATCCCAGTGCCCTCCCATGCCTGCATGATTCCAGCGCGGTATCGACCTGTTTCCAGTCTGCTCAAGTCCGCCACTATAATCTACCCCTCGTATCATCCTTCTTTGTTTCCCTCTCAACCTACCTGATAACATCTCTGTCCTTATCATACTGACCTTAGCTTCTCTTTCCGTTCGCCTTCCCTCATGAAGCATTCGCGGGGCATCGATAACGACGACTCTATCTTCCAGTTCGATGCGGATGAAATACCCCATCTCCTCGACTCCTCAAAAGCGTTCTGGTTGGATTCTCCCTCGTCCACATCTCCTTCGATCACCCACACACCTCCAGCCCATCTTTCCTCCATGATGGACCTTGACCATTCGGAACATCCGGATCATCTAGAAGGCCCGTGTTCCATGCCACCAGACACAGGCACGGCAAGGAGCGAGGGTCTCGTCGAGCCCATGCCGATCCCCGTGTTTACATCTTGTGATGATAGTTCTGCTTCATCGCCGCAGGGCAGCCATTACCTCTCACTTCCCTCAACCCCATTCTCTATCGAATCCCCGTTCGAGAATACGCCTGGCGGCCTCTCCAATCCCTCTTCATCTCACGATCATCACTCGTTATCTCATCTACCCGGACCGTCTGTCCAATTCCATGCCGCCTGTTCTGATGGTGCCCCTGCCTCGTTGGATGACAAAGGGAAAGCTAGGGAATTTCCACCCACGTTGCCTCCTTTGTCCTTCTCTCCCTCGGGTTTTGGTTACGATACTGCCAACTGGCCGTTTCCAGACCCGAACTCCCCTACACACGGACCATCCTCGTGCGGGTCGGGTTACACGTCGCTCCACACAACTTCTTCAAGTCGTTCTCAGCCTAGTTCTATAGATAGTGCTGCTGTGCAACAAGGCGAGTCCTCTAAACTGAGACGAATCCCCTCACGAACGAGGTCGCTCTCCAATTTATCCATCCATTCCGCTCGCTCGCAAGCTGCGGAATCCTTGTCCAAGATGAAAATCAAGTTTGGGTCATCGTCTAAAGCCCCAGTAAATCTTGCGCGCAGATTGTTGTCCAGAACTAAGGCAGATGCCGCAGAACCGTCCGTCGCAGAGCTAGCCAGCGACTCTATTGGTATACTTGGCGATGACCTGGTGCCAGTTGGACAGGAAAGTTGCTTCTTCCCATGGCAGATGAACGATAATCCGTCATCTTTGACACCTGGAGCAGAATTGGAAGCTCCAGTTGCGACCAGGTCAGGGTTATCCGTCGCCTGGCACCCAGACAACCGTCGATCAGACGGAATCATGAGCCTGAAGTGCAAAAGCCGCTCCTACTCGTCTCCGTTCCCAAAGTCCGCGTTTGACACTGTTCTTCCGCATGGTCTTGAGGATGACTCCATGCCTCTCCCGCTCCATGCTCGTAACCTCTTCGACGAGATGTTACCGAGGGAGCTTCGGCTTCACGTTTTCTCTGCTCTGATATCACTTCATGAAACAGATCATGAACGGTTGAAGAGCAGTGGGCAGTGGACTATTCTGACAGCCAGTTCGACAAAGAATCGCTGGGTTGGAAGAGACCGTGCCGTGCGGGAGCTTGTCAAGTTCAGCAGGGTAAGCATAGCTGACTCCTTTTTGTAACACAAACCCATGTGATGTGGTCAGGTGTCAAAGGCATGGCGCACACTCGTCTTTGACGGCCAGCTCTGGCAGTACGTCGATCTGCGGGCTTTCCTAAAAATGTCCCCGGGCTTTTTTGTTTGCCTCGCCGAGTTCTTGGGTCCATTCACAAGGAACATCGACCTTTCGGGACACGCACCTCTTCCGCCAACCGCATTGGTCGACATGGCTAGTAGCCTTTGCATTCGCTCTGCACCCACGATGAACATCACATACACGCAGCTCACAGTGATCAACTTGCAGGGTTGCACTGCGTTGACAACCCAATCGTTGCATAGCCTTCTCATCCGGTCGCCCTTCCTCCGTATCTTGGATGTCAAGGGGCTCCAGGCGGTCACCAACACCACATTTGACGTCCTCGCGTTCTGCTCGCACCTGACCTCTCTGAACATGAGCCGATGTATGAACATCGATGGGGAGGGTGTTCGTGCATTTGGTGCAGCCTTCATGGCACGGGGTGCTAGCCTCTTGCTGAAGGAACTCAGGTTATGTGGGCTCGCTGATATCGATGACGCGGTGCTTGCAACGTTGGGGAGGGTCGCACCCCACCTCGAAGTCCTCGACCTGAGCTACTGCCCCAGCCTACACAATTCCGCTTTGGGGGCATTTGTATCCTGCACAGATGAGGAGAAGGTCGACACTAAGACGGTCTCCTTGACCTCTCGGGAGGCAGGTTGGAATCCGAGCGACTCGCGTCGGCATAGGCGGCGCGTGACCGCCCTTAGACATCTTTCGCTTTCCAACTGTGTCCTGCTCACGGATGTCGCTTGCTCGAACCTCGCTCACACTGTCCCTCGACTCGAGTTCCTCGAACTCGCGGGGATTGGCGCATCGCTCAAAAATGATGGTCTGATGCTGTTGCTAGCCACCACGCCTTTCATCCGCAGACTGGACCTGGAAGATGCCTCTGATATAACAGACGCGGTTTTAGAAGTTCTCACTCCACAGGTGTCAGAAACGGAGGGAGGAGGCTCATCAGGCTCTCCCCCCACCTCCAACCGCCCTGACCCTCCCCAGCCTGGCCACGTTCTAGAGCATCTCACAGTATCGTATGCAGTCAATTTGTCCAACGACGGATTCATAAAGCTCATCCGTGCTTGTCCGAAACTGCGCGTTTTGGAGGCGGACAGTACGTGTATGTCTGGGGTAGTCCTCAAAGAGTTCATTCGGCTGGTCCGCCAACGGGGCACCAACGACGCAGGACTCGTAGCTGTGGATTGTCGCTCAGTTGGGGAGGGCGTAGTCAAGGAAGTCGCATCACGCACGCGTCCGCGAAAAGGGTGGCGTTCCTGGGATGCGAGGAAGCTTGGATATCTGGATGCGAGAGATGGCGAGGATATCAAGATCGGGCAGGATGAGTGTGATGAGAAGAGGGTGGTGCTCAAGTCGTTCTATAATTGGCAGACGGTGGATGCTGTCCAGGCCGCGAGGGAGAAACGGAAGAGGAAATTGAATAGGAAAGCACACAACGGATCGTCGGATCAGTCGAGCGAGCTGGACGATCTTGGGAGCTACCTGGGGAGGACAAGGTGGTGGGCGCCGAGTAGCAGGAGGTCCTCTGGGAATAACACGCCTGGAGGAGAGGACGGTGATCGTGACGGGTGCGTGGTGATGTGATACTAATGTGACATGCATTCTCGATTGTACGTTTGAATCTTTCCTTGTTCTTTTACTTGGTGACAATGTGTATTATCGGCTCTTTACCCTTGTACCCCGAATTTGTTGGACAGGATCATTATCTACCTCTGTATATTTGACAGAAATCAATGTATTGTAACAATGGAGGGGTAATCCTTACAAGAGTCCTGAGGTTCATGGTTTCTTCGATTTGCGCTTCGCCTTCTTTGCAGCTTTGGCTGACTTTGTATCTTCTGACGCAGAGATCGGCGTCCCTCTTGAGGAACTATCTACAGATGATGTTCTTGTTGAGGTGGTCAACTTCGCCTTTTTGTTCTTCTCGTCGTCCGTTGGTTGATGTACTGAAGATATCGATACATCCTCGTACCCTGTGGAGTACTGTAAGACTATCACCAATACTTGTGAAACTACAGTGATTCTCACCTGAAAATGGGTCTATACGAGGCCTTTTTTTACGCCCTGGTGCAGGGGCTTGATCCTCCCTAATGGACTGTTCCTCGTCTGATGCTCGCCCCTTACCTTTGTCGAGTGACCGAGGTTGCATTATCGCTTCTTTCAATCGTGGACCCACAGTACCCAGCGCATCATCAGCATCCTCGTCAAAGACTTCCAAGGTCTCCTCTTCCTCGCTCCCTAACTCATTTACTTCCTTCTGGTACTCGGCACGCGCGATCATCTTGCTAGTGACCTCGACCGGGACACGTTCACTACTAGAACTTGTGACGGGTGCAACGTCGTCGGACGGTTCGTCCACTAATCGAGCGTTTTTAGCTTGAGCGATGGCATGCTTGATGAACCGGCCAGCTGCTGCTTTGTCTATGCCAAAGTTTCCTGTTTGCGTGCCATCAGTGTCGTGCTATCGAGCTGAGAATGTTTGCGATCGTACTCTTTTGATCGAATTCCTCTGCGTCCTTTATTTTGTCAAAGTACTGACGGACACGTTCCTGGAGAAGTGTAATTGGGAGGTTGACGCGCCGTGCAAAGCAGCACTTACGAGCTCATTGATGACTGGATGTGTATTTGGATCGATTCCACGACTTTTCAGGTAAACTACAAGGCATGAGATCATGCGCATCCAAAACAAAACAAAAAAACAAAAAGAGTCCACCCACCAAAAACAAGGTCATACACGACATATGGTATGATGACCTGTAACTTGGCTTGTTGGATGATTTCCAGTCCCAGCAGGGTTTCTGGGAGAGATTGAGAGAAGAGAGGTTCCAGCTGAGATTCTAGTTCGTCAAGCGACTTGTTGAGCTTTGTGAGTTTTGATCGAATCCTGTTGCTGTCAGTCGTCATGATATGACCCAGGAGAGTCCTATCGACGTGTTTGGTGGCAGGAGGTCGTTGTGAATCACGTGATTGACTAAATATTGTAAGGCTCGGACACCGCTGTAAGTTGTTCTGTCGGTTCATCATGGTGAGATTTAAACCCCGTATCAACAGTTTAATCGCGGCATCTGATACACTCTTACACAGTCTTCTGAGCTGAGATATACAGCAAACACGCAGTTGGAGCACTGTGAGTTGTTCAACTGTTATTTGTGGCGTATGCAACTAACGACTTCCTTCTAGTGCATGCCCGTTATACAGGGACAGGTTTGTGTTCATTCCATACTTCCCGGAGGTCTTGCTTACAGCTCTTCGTCAAAAGGACATGCCGACTTGACTAAATAGTGAGTCTTGTTACAGGTGGACTGGATGCGTGATTTGTACTAACCTACCAAGTGACTGGGTAACTCACCAACACCGAGATACACTTTCCTCTATCGTTGGCCACCCTCCGTTGACGTCCTACCTTGCACTCGCTGATGGGGAATCCATTGGCAGGGTCAAGTTTGAGATGACAGAGGTATGGTCGCTCCATCTTTACCTTGGTCGCAGGGCTTACAGGTTGGATTTAGCGCATGCTCCAACCTTGTGGCCCGCCTCCACGGAAAGACGAAGATTAAACTTATCGTGCATGGATTTTCTCTCTCTTGGGAAGTGTGCGCACCCTGGTGGTCATCTTGGCGTTGCGTGTTGCAGTCTTCCGATACACAGGTTCGGCGCCATAGGAAAGTTCCTTGGAACTGCTCTCTCGTTACTGGTCCGTATTTTGAAAATGTCAGTTCTCGGTTGCTTGCGCACGCTCAGTTGCTTTCGATGATGTGTCCAGAGAGTCGTGGCATCCCCTTGACTAGTAAACTAGTTATTTCGGAACTGTCACACGCCAAATGAGAAAACAAAATTTGAGATGGATAGTTTCCCTTTAAAATTACCTGTAAGTGTCCTTGAAATGTGGAAATCCCTGGTCATGGACGCTAGTTGCACCTGCCCCTCTTTCCACATACCGTAAGATGATCCTTACTACGCTCCAACGGCAAAGAGTGGCAGTTGACGGAGCATTGGCGGTCGTTATTCATGCAAACGTGTCAAATGGCTCGGGGTTTCCATTCTTTACAGCTGTCACTATTTGCTGGGCGCCGTCCAAGGTCTTGACGGATTACGAGGATCATTCAGGATCACGGTAATGACGCGTTCGTTCCCTGGCCTCTGCATCATATCGTCCGTGTCCTCGATCAAGCAACGCTGATCCAGCACTCGCGATTCACTATGGTTAATAAGGCCATGTTTCAGGGGCGACGGGTAATGGACTACCCGACAATCAAATGCCATGGATGCTGACTCTCCTCCCGCGTTAAACTTGAGATGAGTCAGTGGATTCTATTATCGACAAGAGTATGCGAGAGGACGATTTTATGACTTTGTGAGCCTACTGGCGATTTCATGATTAGAGTTGGTCTGCTGGTGGCAAGTAGGATGGCAGCGCACCCTCGGACGGACGGCGATCAGGCAGAGACAGTACTTGTCATGGGCGTTACGTTCTGTTACAGGGGTAACTCTGTTCATGGAGGAATGACGAAACACGAGCTTGTCAGGAACCCTGGAGTGTACCCTGACATATTGATAATTCACTCGCCGGTAGCTCCATGGAGATGCGTCAGCTCGTGGATTGGGAATATGTGCCAAACTGGGAGAAGATGAAGAAAAAGATAATCATTTGCGCGACCGCTTGTTAACCCCGAAGTAATTGCGAGTAGCCCGAGAGATATTACATCCTCAGACACTGGTGCGTCCATAGCCTCCAGTTTTCATTTCACTCCTGGCGACGGGGTTCACGTCGCCATCGATGTCTGGAGGGAGGAGAGACAGGCCTTACACAGGATGAGCATAATGAACATGCAATCTATAATCGCGTAAAATATATATTATTTGATCCTGTGCAGTTGATCGTGACATGGACGACTGCCTTGCCCCATGCCTTGTTCTATTGTTTTTATCTTATTTTATTTTTGCAACTGTATGTCTACGTATACGGGATTTTTCAATTTGCTACCGGCGGGAGCAAAAAAACAGTGGAGAAACTTGTGGAGAGTTGCCTTTTTGGGTTGTTACCTTGATAGTGATGTCTCCTCGCAAGATGGATCGCTTTGTCTCCATCAAGCTTCGCGTGATTATGACAAGGAACCCAAGTCCGCTCCTTGTCCGGTAATGTAATCAAATTATCTGTAACTGTGTCAAGCGCTGCCTGCTGGCTACTATCCAACTAAGTCTGTACTGCCAACATTCCCTACTTGGACCCAGACCTGTGCATTCTCCCTCTTTCTCCCGTATTACACTCTCCACATACATCCTCCCTCCGTGTCCGCACCGCTGTAATAACAGTTGGACTGTCTGTATTCCTAGTCGATCGTATATAAGTCCGCACGCTTGCCCTCCTATCTCGTCGAACCCCTTTGTCTGCCACGAGTCCACTGTGGATTGCCACATCCACCACGCACAAAGGGCTACTTGCCACTGTCCACTGACGCTTTGATTCCCACAAGTGGCTTTGTATCATACCCTCCAACACCCAAGATGTCTCAAGAAACTTCAATACTTTTACCCCTTTTTTCATCTCCCGCCTCCGACCACTCCTCTTTACTGTTAGACAGTGTCCATTCCACCCCACGCTCCTCATTCTATTTCTCATTCGAAGCATCCGATTCGCTGTACTTTGATTTCCCCTGTCGCCCGCCCTCCCTTACTAGCATCGATTCAGGCTACTTCAGTATCATGGGCAAAGACGCCCCTACAAATAAGCCTTCAAAGGGAAGGCCCTCCAATCATGCCCCCGATCCCGACGTTCGTCGCCTGCTCACCCCTTCCAATGGTGCTATAGATGGCACTCAAGATAGTCCGAAGCGCGAAGGGGCTCTCAGGAATCTATTGAAGAGGAAGAAGAAGCCACCAGGCACTCCGTTACCGACAGACATCGACCCATTTACCATTGGGCTGCCAAGTCTTCATGCAGGCGATGCACGTTCATCATTCCAACCAGCAGAGAGCCAGACTTCATTTCGACGGTCAGATGGGCGCGACCATCCTCCAGTAGAAGTCTTCGAGCCAAGGAATCACTTCGTTGCCCGACGCGGCATGAAACACCATCCGTACTCACGTGACGAAGCACCCTATATGCAAGCATACGATCGGACTCTCATAGACAGGTGAGTCGACCCTCATGAGCACTCATCGTCCCCCTGTTGATCCAGATATAGTGACAGGTTCTCGGAGATTCTGCTACAGCGGCTCAATCGAAACCAGACCCCATCGTTCCATGATTTTGGCCAGCATACACCCCAAACCATTCTCGACCTGGGGTGCGGTGCAGGCGAATGGGCAGTGCAGGCGGCTCAGTGCTGGCCTTCTTCTCAAGTCATTGGCTTCGATCTTGTTGATCCCACTACCTTGCGTGGTGGTGCTGCGTCACCCAGCAACGTTCAGTGGAAGCGGGGTAATTTGTAAGTACTCGCTAGAAGGTCACATATATCTTCATACTCACAAGTACGCATCAGCGTCAAATACAAGCTTCCATTCCCTAAGAACATGTTCGATCTCGTGCGGATGGCTAATCTAGCCCTGTGCATCCCTCATGATCGGTGGGAACATGTTCTTTCGGAGGCCAGGAGGGTTTTAGCGCAAGGCGGACGCCTGGAGTTAATCGATGACTACCTTTACTTCCCATACTCAAAAAACCCGCCACAACCATCATCTCGTTCACATATCTCTCCACCCTCCCGACCTTCATCGTCATCATTTGATGTTGACGATGACGATGACGACGAGCCAGCCGTGGAAGCAGACGATGATGAAGCGGATGGGGACGAGAGCGACGAAGATTTCGTGAGCACCAAAAGCCGCTTTTCGACTTTGGTCGAAATGGATGACCCACCTCAATCCGTGTACGATCCCGTCTCGGAGTGGAAGCAAAACGTCGATAATTCCAAGTCTTTGGAACAACTCTTCGAAGATATGCTCTCGTGCAAGTTCTCCGTTCATTCGCATCCAAGCAAGTTTATCGACAACGCTCTTGACAACATCTTCGGGCGACACAATCAATCCAAGCTCCACGAATTTAACTTGTACCTCGCGCCGCCTTCGGGCAAGGACTCCGACGAGTCTTCGATCGGGAGCTCAGAAAGCAGTGGCAGCACTGGCCTCAAGAAAGCCGGCATGGAGTTCGCCAAATGGGTGTCAACTGTCGAGTGGGATCATAACAAGGACAAGGACAAGAAGCAACGCACGAAAGACCGTTCCAGCAGCGAGAGCATCGCCAACCCTTTGACCATTCCCGAAATCATCAGTGCAAAAGCTGCTGGTCGTCTCGGCATCGCTGGGGCTTTACCTCGTCCATCACTCTCCACTCAATCCCCTGGTCTTATTCTTTGGCCTTCTACATTTATTCCTATAGCCCCTTTCGAGCTGGAGATGCACGCGTGCAAGCATTTGCATTCACTCGTTGGATGTAAGGCTGCCCTAACCGAGTACGTGCAAGAACAGCATTTGCCCCTTGATCAGTGCACCATGGATGACCTTATGTGGGATTACGAGAGGTGGGTGAAAGTGGCACCACTAGTACATTGAGGCACTAACTGCTTTACCTTATCACATCATCAGTTTCCGTCGAAAACGGTTCAATTGGCCCTCGGAGTGCCCAGAATTCCAACTTGACATGCCTGTCTCAGATACGACTTTAACACCCCGCTCTACCTCCTTCCGTCCTTCACACGATGCTCCTGCCCCAGGACGCCCGCGGGGAAGTTCCGACAGTAGTATGACTATTCCATCTGAACCCCTGTTTCCGCGCGACAAGCTAGACCTTATACGCTCCATTAGGGTGTACAGTGCCATCAAGATCGAAGAAGAGACTCACGTCCCTTGAGCCCTTCATCCTTGACCTCGGATTCTCACCACTTATGACAGTTCCTCGCATCATCTTTACTTGGCATCACCATCACAGTACCATCAACCGCTGGCATACAAGTACAACATCAAATATCCGTCGTGCCTGACAGGATCCCCACGCTCCTTTCGTGTGATTGTATTGGTTTGCATCACCCACACCATCATCGCTTTCGTCCGTTCTTCGTCTTCATTGGCTATATCCACTGCTGTATCCATTCTGTTAGCATGCCTCGCTTCTACCGGAGCACTCACATTCCTTGATAAAGTTAAACTGCTCTACATTGTTGTTCTCCTTGATCTGCATCGCATACATAGTCTTTATTGCATGATATCTCGTCCAGCATCCTATTCCTTGAGCACGCCGAATGCTCTGTTGTATCCTACATCCGTCACTCTACATCATTCAACTGTAGTACATAGCACTCACATTCCTTAACAAAGTTCAAATGCTCTACGTTGTTGTTCTCCTATGACCTGCATTGCATTGCATTCATTGTACGACATTCTGCACAGTATCCTAGTCCTCGACGGCATGCTGAATGCACCGTGTATCCTACGTAGCGTCCATCGTTCTACATCATTTGCAATACACACATCCACTGGATCCTCTAGGTATTTCCAACCCACCTAAGGGGTATCTTCCTCTCGGACGACAAGCGTCTCGACATCATATCGTACTGAAATACGCATTGCTTCCATTTGGATGTCATCCCCTCTCAGGAGGACGGTACCGTGGGTCAGTCTGCCTGAAACGACTGGGCGCCTGTCCGGACGAGCGTACCGTTCGCGGAAGTCGAGGACGAGCCTGGTGCCGACGACGACTTCGAGAAACATGACGAATGGTACGCATATATTCGCGTACAGCTCCTGTGATATGGAGCGGGGTGAGCGGATCAGTGGCTCGGCCGATCGCAGCAAGGTGCTGGCTTACAGTGATGCTTTGCCAAAGACCCATGACTAGCGCACAGGCGACAAGGTTCCTGGAAGAGGATCCGATATTAGCGTGCGCGTCGAGTACCCATCTGGCGAATATACTCACACGAAGAAATATAAAAGGCTGTCCCGCGCTAGGACGCTTATGAATGTGTTCAATCTTAAGCCTTTCTTCTCAGTGCTGGCTTCGTTGCACCTGATATCCAGAATAAACGCCCGAGCAGCCAAGAAGAAAAGGAGAGCTTCGAAGCATAGAAAAGGTATAAACAGGTAAGTGAAGTTTTCGTTGACACCCGAAAATGCGCAGTAGTGCTTGTCGGGGCTAAAGTCGTTTACAACTGCACGGCATGTGAGCTCCACACTGAATTGCAAAAGACAGTAGTCAACGAACCTGCTAGAGGACTCCTGGGCCCAATCGCTCGCCAGATTATGAATGCTATCGCTGCTATCTCACAGAAGAAAAACGTGAGGAGAAGCGCGAGAATTCTTTTTGAACGCCTATACATTGCGTATATGCGTAGTTGCATGATCGCTGTCGGACAACGTCAGCCACGTATTCGTGTTTTAATGAGCTGTGGGATAGAGACCTTGCGTAGCCCATGAATATGCGAGGGTTCCCCAAGCGCGGAATTGAAAGAGTTGTAGACCTGCCTCAGGGATTATTTTAGACGTAAAGGCTTCGTCAATGAATGTCCCTTACATCTACACAGGGGAAAAGAGCCCGTAAGATTATCTGACAGCAATGCAAAGGTCTATTCACGCACTCCTGAGGGACGTTGAGCGAAAGCTGGTAGGGAGTAGCGGAATGCTCACATCTTCTGAAGTCGATACAGTGAAGCACACTGTTTAGATTGTGAAATCTAACCTGCTGGTGGTAAAGCAGGACGAGCTTACGATATAGGCCAGCTCTAGAACATGGTTAACACAGTTCTTGATACACGAAACAGTCATAGGAAAATGACGTACATGAAGACAGCATCACCTAGATAGCGGTCCTAAGAAAGAAATGAGGGCACATTCCAAGCGTCATTGTCCAACTCACGACCACATAGAAGGCCGTCACCAGTGACGGCGGTTTCCTCTGGGGGCCAGAGAAACTTAACGCTGGTTCACCCATGACATTCCTTGGCTCACCCATACAAGCTCCACCTGCCAATGATACCGATGACTCTCAGCACTGGGCAGCGCAAGCCCTACCCACATCGCTCACCTCGCGACCAAAAGTCAGCGCTAGAGGCGATTTCAGCGAAACATGACGGTCAGCATCTGCATGAGAACTACTTGCCGTGGTCATAAAGAGCAGCGGTGGTTACAGCAACTGATGAAGGTGGAGTTAATTCAGGAGGCAAGCCCAAACAACACATAGCTTACCCTGAACATATGTAAAGATATTGACCTGCGACTCAGCAAGTGAAGCATCTTGTGGGACCAGGCTCATCGGGGAGTGAAGTTATACACGAAGGAAGAGAGAGAAGCCAAAGTGAGAGAAGTTCGGAGCAGGAGGATCAAAGGCCTCTTTCTACCCCACGAAGATAAAAAAAGTCTACTTATCGTCCAAGCGCTGCCGGCATGGAGAAAGGGTCTGAATTGTTTCCAGGCGGAAGTTGCGCAAATGAATTGACCTGATGCGGTTTAGTTCTAGGAGCACCAATGTCGACAAGTACGTATTATGGGCATTGGACTCAGAGACCTGCATCTTGTGGCGAAAATGAAGCATGGTGGCTGAACACTGTCTTGTTTGCGGGAACACAGGGCTGCAAATGCGATGGGAAGAAGGAAGACTCGGGTGGGCTCACAGGAGAATTGAAAAACGCTATGTTAAAACGTCTAGATTCTAGCCTGAGAGGGCGCGTTAGTCAGATCTATGCCCACTGGAAGAACGTACAACTTGAATCACGAAGGTGCATTGTTGTGTATATAGGGCTCGTTTAACGACTACCAATGCGCTGTTTCGTGCGAGTCAGGATGGCTTTGATGGGACCTGCGCAGATTATGCGGGGGACGACCGAAGCTTCAGGAGCATTCTCTTTCGAGCGAGTGAGGTCGCTCTAGCCACGGCGAACGAGCCCAAGACTCGGACGGACCAATATTCGTAAGTACACGGCCCTTAGGACATTCCCTAACATAGATAGATGGGACACCTCATACGATAAATGATAGCAGCCTGTCTGTTTTCATGGTTTAACATTAGTTAGCTGGCCGCATCAACAGAGTTCCACTCACTGGCAGCTGTTCCTCATTGTTAACTTGAATATACAGTTGAGTATCTCACGATGCATATAAGGTCATGATGCATGTCACCTCATAGAGCATAGACGCACGAAGGGACAAGATACCTTCGACCACTCAAAATCCCATTCTCATAATCGGTAGCAAACCAACGCTGTGACGGGAGTAAATTCGCTTAGTCAGCCACAGGGCTCTTGGTAAGACCACAGTGCATGTCGACGCGTCAGTGAGGACAGCCCTCCATTAAGAGCTGACCCGGGTATCGTGGATTAGGTCAACCTCTCTTGAACGTTCACCTTTGTATTAGAACTTTGAAGACACCTGGGATATGACCGAGACATTTGTCAAATCTTTCACTCATCTCAAGGACATGCCTCGGGCAGAGCGTGCCTTGCCAATGCTATACCGCGTGGCGTCTTTGGTAAAGCCCATCATGCGGAAACATGGATGGGTCCTCCCTCTTCTTGCTGAGTTCTTTCCTGACAGTTCAAATTTAGTTGGTGAGTCAAAATTTCCGTCATCTGTGATCCATTGCGGTGATTGTACTCAAGCGCCCAATCCGTAGGATTGAGTGCGTGGTAAACAAACATCGCCAATAATCTGACCGACCTTGACTGCGTAGATGTCAACGGCGGCGAACAGATACTCTTAAGACTGCGTCTACCATGGTCCCCCGATACTTTCTACGAGGAAGATCAGGTTGTACGAACGATGCTGCACGAGGCAAGTTCCCTGAGATCTCCAGAATCTAGCAAGTGTGATTTGCTAACCATCACTGTCAGCTTACGCACAATGTACAGGGACCTCATGATGAGAGATTTTACAAGATACTTGCTGGGCTGGAAGACGAATATGATGCGCTCCAGCGCTCTGGGTATGCTGGCGAGGGGTTCTTCTCTCCTGGTCATAGATTAGGCGCTGGGGTCTCACACGATATTCCGCCATACCTTGGCAGACTCAGGGCTCTTGAAGCTGCGGAGAAGAGGCGTAGGGGCGAGGCCCTGACCAAAGGCGGGGGCACGCTCGGTGGGCGGTCTAGTGCATTGGGCAAGCTTAGCCCTCGTGAACTTGCGGCTCGCGTAAGTCAATTTTTTTTTCGGACGCCGGAGATATCTCACACTGCGCCAAGGCCGCGGAACGCAGAAAACGGGACGAGTTGACATGCGGGTCGGTATCTATTGCGCTGCGCGAAGCCGCCAAGGCTGCCAAGGCAAGCGCGGAGGACAAGGTGGTCATCGACCTGACGAAGGATGACCAGGATACATCGCAAGCTAGCGGATCTGGTCGACCGCCACGAAATCCATCGATGGATGGGCAATGGACCTGCCCGATTTGCACACTGGCCAATGGCAGCCTAACTTTACAATGTGACGCGTGCCTGGCGGAGCGCCCCGCCGATAGTGTGGGTGGATGGGTGTGTCTCACATGCCTGGAGAAGGATATACCCCACGAGTTCTGGTCTTGCCACTTTTGCGGAGGGATCAAGACGCAGAGCTAAACCCATTCATAGTAAAAACCTCAAGAGACCGAAGCGCAGATTACCCTGTTATACTATATGCCTTGAACTACCCAGACTCCCATGTACAGATATATCGTGGATCACGCATCTAGTACTACTGTAGTTAGTTATCACCGAAAATGATTTTGAGATTGTCTAGACTCTCGGGGCCTGACTTGTCAGCACACCGGAACGCCTCTTTGACAATCGCGGTTTTACGCTGTTGAATTTGGAGAATGCGTCCCTCGATGGTATTTTCAATCTGAGCGAACATGAGCTTGATGAATGCGACAGGAACAGGACGGCGTTTTACAATGAAATGTTTAACGTAAACCGTCTTCTCTTGGCCTATTCGGTGAACACGATCAATGGCTGTGACGGACGTTAATACCTACAGGAACGATCATCGACCAGATCGAGCATCCATACCTTGATTCTCAATAGCCGCATTCCACCAACAATCCATCTAGGGTGTGATATAATACAAGCCTCAAAAATGTCTCCAAGCGACTTACCATGAACACATGATTGGCACAGGTAAGCTGTTATTGTGATGAGTCCGGGTGTACCTCAAAGACGGCAAGCCCTTACATTCAACCCAACTCCGCCAGCCTTCAAGCTGACGACGAGGACTTTTGGTTTGCGCTCGTTTTGCCTGAACTCAGAAATGGCGGCACTGCGCTTCTTCACGTCCATCGAGCCATCAAAGCGATACCAGGTAAGCTGCTCGCGATCAAGAGCCGCAGATATGAGCGAGAGAAATGAAGTGAACTGCGAGAATACGACTGCGCGGAAGTACGGTTCCTGGTCTTGCAATCGACCTGTTTCCCGTCGGTGACCGCGACGTTAGCCATGCTGCATCTAAAGAACTGATAAGGACTCACGTAAATTTTGGAGCAGAGCGTCGAGTTTTGTGGATGAGCGAAAGTCATTGCGGCGTAGGACAATTTGTGGCGCAGCTGCCTTCGCATTATCTTTGTTGAAAAAGGGAGACACCATCTCCGGGTCGTCTTCTTGTTTTGGTTTCACAACCTCTATCAATTCGGTTTCTTTGACAGGACCTCGGGAGCACGTTGGACAACGGCCCTCTTCACCTCGCTCGGTGCAGGAAGTGACATACGAAATAATACAGTCCTTGCAGCTATCAATAGCGTGGTCAGTCGTGAATTGCATGAGCGACGATAGGTAATGTTCACCATCGATGCATACACGAGGGAATGATGGTTGGAGTGTCCATCATATCAAGGCAGATAGGACACTCATCCGCATCTGCAGTGCTAAGGTTAGCGAAGACGCTCTCTGCGAACATTCTAGTTGATGCGCCATCAGGAGTATTCTGCTCAGTGACGTCGTCCATCAAAGCGTCGACATCGATTGCACCATTCTTGGAACCTGCTGGTGGCTTTGTCTCGTGGTCTTGTGGATCGCTGACAAGATCTGGGTGCAGCACAGCCCGTCGTAATCTGGCGATCAGTTCGTCAGTCGGACAAGCATGGGTACTCCAAGCCAAGTACAGACCGCATAAGCATAGCGAGAATGTGCGTGTAGTTTTTCCCAACAAGCCCCTTTGCGTTGAGTTGATTGAACTTCCGTTTGGCGGTATCGTAAATGGAGTCATAGATTTTCCGTTCTGTAGGGGGGAATGGAAGAGTTTCAATTGTGACCTCCTTTGCTGGCAACTCAACGATCCGATTGCCATTACTATCTCGCATGTTTTTCTCTCTGCGCAGTAGAATGCTCTCTAGGATGACTTGCACTATCTCAATTGCTTTAGGGTCACGAGCGAGGAATGGTAACGTGATAAACCTAGAAACGGTCTTTGTTTGTGGCCGTACTAGCATGCAAAGAAAAGTGCGCACGAGCGGAAAACCGAGTAAGATGACCAAGGAGCAAATTCCAGAAATTTGCTAGTATCAACATGTCAGTAGCATGAGCACCTTGCAGCAAGATTTCTTCTTACAGGAGTGAATGCAGGTCCTCGAGCTTATTTACGATTGGTGTTCCTGGTAGAATAAGCATGTTGCTTGAGAATGAATGCCAAATGCAAACCTGTAACGGCCCATCTCCGCCTTGCACGAAGCGCATAGACAGCTCGAGCAGTTTTGCTCATTCTCGACTTGCAGTGGTGAGCTTCGTCCAGGATTACCCTCAGCCATTCAACTTGCATGGACGGTCAGCATGAAGAATAGGGAGTGTTTCCGGTAGGACTTACTTTGATGGATTGAAGATTGACTACTTGACTTTTGGAGCTTGGAATGTTCAGAAGCCACGACACCGTAGGATGTAATGACAATAGGTATTCCTTTGTCACTGTCATCATCACTCTCTAAAGCATCCAGATCCAGCCTATTCTGTCCGTGCCAAACAGTAACCCGCACTGTGCCAGGTGTACTGGATCGTTCAAGTTCCTCGGACCATTGTGAGAGAAGGGATGTGGGGGCGACGATAAGTGTCGCCGAAGGGCCCTTCATCGATCGTTTTTTCTGGTTGTTCAGGATGGGTCGGAACGCGCTATCGAGTTTCAACTGACGGGCACGACTGGAATCCTTTGCGGCATCGTCAAGGACAGGCTCCGGATCTTTGTTAGTATGGATTAATGCCGACAGCATGATTGTCTTTCCCATTCCCACTAGGTGCGAAAGTCAATCGAATGAAAGCCATAGGTTTTGTTCGTTCCTTACTTTCTATTGAAACAGGATAGGTCCGGCTATCAGAGCAACAACAACAAAAAATTTTAGAGCTTACCGTCTCTGGAAAAGGTGATGAGCAAAAGTGCTTGGTAGAAAATACAAATACATACGCCAAAATACCACCCTTGAGCTTGCGCTCAGCCGTTGGGAAATCTAGGCTTAGCTCGCCGGAATAAGGATTGTAATAAAATGGCTTTTCATCATCAGTAAGATCAATTACACCATTACGCGGTTCGGCAGGAAACACATATCTGAAGGGCGGGCTCAATGTACAGTCGAGGTAGGTAGATTCCGACTCACTCGCTCCATAATGGATGCATGGAAGTTGCCTCTCTTGCCGAGACTTCACCGGACTCCATGGATTGCATCCACCTATCATACGTCAAGGAAACCCCGTGAATAGCAAATTCTCAACTCACATCAATGCTTGTTTTTGGTATTCTCTTAATGTAAGGGTGAACGTTGATGGTGGATCCATCTCCGCCATAGTCCGGTCATTCAGCTGCGCCCTGTTGAGAATGGATCAGTGGGTGCCGCGTGACAGAAAACGGGGGACTCGTTTACTTCCGGTATATCAGGTCCAACTGGTTGTCCGATAGTTCTTCACTGTCTTCGGCTTCTATTTCCTCCTCATCACCTACCATTTCAGTATTCATCGTCTTTTTTTCTGATGGTGTTGAGGCAAGCTCTGTAGGTTGTTCTGTATTTCCATCGGAGATTTGGTCGCCCTTTAGAGCCTGCGCGCCCCTGCGGGGCCGAAGGTTGACCGCATCAAACAAGGCAAGGAGTGCAGTCTTTCGATCCCGGAGAGTTTGTTCGTCCTCGGTTTCTTGTCCCTGTCCAAACATCACTTTCGGTCGTAACGGAGCGCTCGATGAGGTACTAGGGGACTTGAATGCGGAGGCGGAGATAAAGACAGAAAGTGACACGATTAAGTCTGCGCCAGAATGGAGGACAGTCGGGCAGTCGACCATTGTACTTCCCTTAAAACTAATCATACCTCGCTCGAAATATGAGCATGCAGCCGCACGAGGAACAGGACAACATGAAATCACCCATATCTAATAGCTTCGAGACCCAAGCAGAAATATCTTGCGGCAGCCTGCCAAATTCTGTAGTCCAGCTCAATAATTACGCGTGAGTGAACAGTAGGTCTGCTTACCGAAACCTCCCTTATTGGTGAGTCGAACGACTGTGTCTATCTTCCGTTTCCCGAACTTCGTTGGTTGGGGTTTCAGCATCGCCTTCAGAGAGAGTTGCTTCTTCTTTCCTCTGTCCCCTGTCTCCTTTTTCTTGCCTTTCCTAAATGATGCTGCTGAAGAACTGGCATCATCAAGACTATCCCTTTCGATTCGGATCTCGTCTCCAGGCTTAATGTATCCCTTGCCCTTCACCGTGCTCCAAGCATTTCCAACCAAAAAAGAACCCAGGTACGCGTTCCCTACCCTAGAAGAAAGAGCGGCAGGCTTTGCAGTTGACGATAGACGTCGCTTCTTCGCTGGGGGTGGAGACGACCGAATTGCGGCTGGAGGAGGAGAGGACGTATTTTGAGAGGGTTCAGGGGACGCACTGCTGACGCTTGATGCGCGCGGGCCTTCTTCAAGACAAGGCAACTCCATGTCACTTCCAGAGTCGTCATCTCTGTCTTTGATGAGTGGAGTCGTTCCAGGCATCGAGTGTGATGGGAGCTCGAAACGAGGGACATCCTCATCATCACTATCAACGAAAAATAGACGCTTTTCGCGGGTTCCTCCAGAGGGGGTTGGGGCAAGCTCTGGTTGCGTCCTTTGCCGAGGAACGCGTTGTGAGTCACGGGTTTCTACAAGAATTTTGGATTTGTCCTCGTCCGAGCTCGCAAAGAAAAGGTCACTCATTCTTGAATGTGTTCCGAAAGCGCAGTCACACAAAGTATTAGTGTGTGACAAGACGCGTTATTTAGAATTGTTAGGTCCCAACGCTCTTGGAAGACATGCGTAAACAACATTGTCCTTCTACTTGTCATGTTCCATTCCCACAACCCCTGCGTCTCGCTTTCAGACGTGCTTCTGCAACCAAAATAATCTGCCATCGCAATCGAATATCAATATCCAAACCTGAAGTCCAGTCGCACATTCCCTTGATCCTTGGTTGTCTGAATGTAGTTTGCTTCCTCCTGCCCTCGAGTTCAAACATACGCGAGGGTCTGACTGAAAAGGGAACGCAGATAAGCGTCACCACAACATAATAGTCCCATTGACTCGTGCTGAGCCCAAAGGACAAAAGTGCGATAAGTAGTGGTAGGGCCCATATCTGGAGCACGAGGAACCCAAAGACACAAGATTGGATGTTTTCGGCTAGGTAGGATGCGACGAGGAGATTTACAAATCCAATGGCAGTGCTTAGGACGGTTCAAGAGGTTAGACCGAGTAGTCTTGAAACCGAGATTGCGAAGAGTGAGTATCAAGTATGTTTGCGGGGGGGCAACAGGACCTTGGATAGGGATCGTGAGCATAATGCCCTAGTAAATTGCAGAGAAGGCAAACACTCGTGTGGACCAATTCAAGGATGTGGGGGGGCACATTCGCCAATCACATCTAATTGTCCATGTCATGGACGGCGTCAGGCCTTCACGGTTGGGCATGTCCGACTTTGTAGGTCATCCCGAAGCACCTTGACAGTCCAATCAGCGGGGAGTCACACGGAAAGGTGCAACCGCAGACAGACCGATTAACCATGATGATTCCTTCTCGTTCAGTGAACCACCTGCGGGGTCGGGGCCATGCTTGGTCTGGATTGGTCCAGGAACGAAGGAAACAATGCCGACAGCAAAAGTGATCAATCCCTCTATCAGGTAAAGATACGTCCAGCCAGCGCGAGTACCAGAACGTAAAGAAAGAATGCTAGTTCCCAGAAAAGCGCTAACCATAACAGTTAGATGGTTGGAAACCCAGAACCATACCAAGCGAATGGGTACTACCAGTATTATTTTTTGGGCTCGTCGATGAACAGAAGAATATTAATGACATTCTTGCATTCTCGTTTGGAATGAAAATATGACAGGTACAGCACAACGTCGGGGTGAACTCTCCTTCCACGAACCCGATAAGAAACCTGCAACAGTTCAACGAGTCGTGATTGATTATGATGTAGGAGACCCACCTTGTCACTAAGGATGAACTGCGTCCAGTAAATCAGCACCGCGAGAGCGAAACAGCGCTCCACAGCGTGATCTACACTTCGCGTCAAAAAAAATCCCAGAGGACGGCCTATTGAAGAGGACAACATACCTGACTCGACACCCAGACATCTGGACCTATCCGCTTGGACATACGCTGCGAGGGAAGTTCTACGTAGAGAAATGACAGCCGATTCCCAAGATCAAAGTCGTTTGTCGTGAGATGCAGGTCCTTTCAAGAAGTTATCCGTGTTTGCCTGAGATATGTTTGTTCTATCCAAGCCAAGTGCAAAAAACATGACAGATCATGATGCGGAGGCCAATCTTGCGGACGATATACTGATAGTCCTGGTCAATCACAATTTCACTAGCAATCATATTACAACACGCCTTCTCTTCGCGTCATGTCCATCGAACGTTAGGATCGAAGCTATGGACGTTCTCATACCGCAGGAGAGGACGGTTGGGTGGCAACACTGCCAAGATCACGGCCGTCCGAAAAAATCCAGAACCGTCGACGTTGAGCGATTTCGGAGGTCGAAGCCAATGACAGAGACTTTTCGGTGACAGAAACAGAACCGCCGGAACCCGTCACTGCACAGATATCTGAGCTACCTGTACCCTTTATGGCTGTCTGGTGTGGAACCATAGTAGCCACATGGGCCTCAGTTGAGTTACGAAACTGATGGGGTGAAGTGGACATATCTTTCTGGTCGCGACCGGGCAGCCACCGTAGGCCCAACAGCACTTGCTCTACAAGAGATAAGAAGTGAGTGAGCCCTCAAAGGGGTCCGCGGATAAAATACTTATGTCCTCTGGCTGTACCCCCATGACGCCATACCGCTCTGGACGGCGGAAATCACAGTCACCTGAAGGTACAGCGGCACGGGACAGAGATCGCGTCGACAGTGGAAAAATGACGCAACATGAAGCTGGCGCTGGTTGTTCCTAGGAAAATCACGAGTCTGACATTTCACGGCAATTCTTGCGCTTGAGTAATAGAATGATTAGCTTGTTATTGCTGAGAGCAGATAATACGCTAGGTTCTCATTGTTCGGGACTTGCCCACTATATTCGCAAGGTACCTCTCGTTACCGTCTGGGGATGCCCCTGCCTCTACCCCTGAGAGCCCGCTGGGCTGCACCAGGTGGGGCACGTGGTCCGGGGTTTTGCTGTGAGTGATACCATTAATTCGGTGTTCGTTCTGAAAGAAAAAGACGTACTGCTTCGCTCTGCGGGTTTCTTACCGTTTCGTCAACACTGAGAATCAAGCAGGCTGCTTCGGTAGCACTGCTAATCGCATTCAGTTTGACAAGCGAGGGTTCCCAAACGAATGCCTCCATGTTGTCACGAACGCCTTCAGGACCATCTACATCTACACCGTACCATTTATCGCCGGCGGCGTGTCGCATGCGAAGTTTATTGAGGAGGTCCGTGGAGTCAAGGCCAGCATTATCGGAGATCTGTCGAGGAATGATCTCAAGGGCTTTTGCGAACGCTGTCATGACGAGCTGTTGTTTTCCAGGGATCGAGAGTGCATGCTTCCTGATGTATGCAGATACATCCATCTGGGTGTTGTTCAGTTTTAGCTCAATTTGGTCTGAGGATAGACGTATGAAAAATCACCTCTACCGCACCTCCCCCAGCAACCACATCACCATTTCGAATTGCCCGCTTGACTACCATAATGGCATCGTGCAGACTACGCTCCACCTCTTCGATGAACTGCTCCGCACCCCCGCGAAGAAGTAGAGTGCACGTCTTCGCTCTGGGACACTCTTCGAAGATGTTGTAACGCTCCCCACCAATCTGCCGTTCCTCGAATGAGCCACATGTGCCAAGGTGTTCCCTGGCTATGTCTGAGCAAGTCGACTGGATTGATCCGCCAACAGCTTGGCAGACCCTACGAAGGTCACCAGCTGTAACACGACCGGCGCAGAAGATGTCCCTGTCTGCGAACCACTGCGTTGCCAGATCACCGATGGGCAGCTTGCTCAAAACGACTTTTGCACCTGTCTTCCCAATGGCTTCCAGCTTCTGGTAGATGATATCCCATTCGGCATCCACTATTGCCTGGTAGTCTGAAACTGCCTCTACACGGACTTCGGCATTGTCTTTTTCGGCCTTGAGCTCAAGTTCGACGTTCAAGCTAAGGATAAGTGGGTTTTTGAAGGATTTTGGCTGCTGCTCAGCACCAGCATAGGTAAAAGTTTTCTTGAATGCGACCCCGCGAATCAAGAGGGAGTCTTGCATGGCGCCGCCAGGTATTTTCTTGACGCCGATGAGAGACTCGTCCAGGTCATCTTGATCCAAGCATTGCACGGCATCAACCACCATGTTGGAGAAGAACGGCTTTTCTGAGTGAATGAGCTTAGATGACATCGAAGTCGAAGCGCACTTGAGAAGGAGGGAACGGAAGTGTCTGGCAAGCCAATCAGATCAGCTGTTATGTAGGGGGCAACAAACGCACTCAGTGTTGCTCTTGTCGACGCTGACTTGAATCGCTTTCACGCGTTCAGCAGCCTAGTGAAAACATAAGACAGGACGAAATCACGATCAAGACGTGATCTACCAATTGCGACGCTTTGCGGAATCCTTTCATTATGATATGCGGGCTGACACCTTCTTCGATGTAACCCCGGACTTCTTTTAGGAGTTGTGCGGCAAGGAGCACGACGCTTGTTGTTCCGTCGCCAACCTCCGCGTCTTGAGCACGAGCGATGTCAACTAATGTTCTGGCAGCTGGGTGGACTATTTCGAGAAGCTTCAAGATGGTCGCGCCGTCATTCGTGATCTGTGCCTCGCCACGTTCGTTGACGATCAACTTGTCCATCCCGCGGGGTCCAAGGGTGCTGGAAAGCGTCTGGGAGATTGCGAGACATGCGGAGATGTTGGACAATAGTTGGGGATTGCCCTGTGATGTGTCAGTGCCTTCCCGGAGGAGGACGACAGTGGGTTGCTGCAGAGAATAAGATCAGCGGAATTGAGAGGACAAGTAGTGGTGATTGTACCATCGGAAGGCCTCGTTGCATTTTGTAAACGATGTACGACGTTGACCACAATCGCTTTTGCTTTACGACGATCGCTGGACTCTTCAATCTTTGTTGATGTGTATTTGTTCAATATCTGTACGCTACCCGAGTCTGGTCATTTTCTCGTTTCGGCAGCGAGTGACAAGATTTACGGTCAACATATGGTCCATCTGAGTCACTACCAGGTCCCAATATCTCAATGTCACATGGCATAGCACAATATAAACCCATGTCTCTGTCACATAGGTTTATTCCTGGGCCTCCCCGTATCTTGTCGAGTCTGACACTATGCCAAACCTCGCCTTGCCCAGTGAACGCGTCGACCAGACGTACGTTTCTGTCGCAGCTATGGCTGCGGGCCATTTTTTTCTCCCCGATGCAGAGGTCTTCGAAGATGCCAGGATCAATTCCACCCCAGGTGGAATTCGCGTTCCTTCTTTTGCTTTCCTCATCCAACATCCAACACAAGGAAGACTGATCTTCGACCTTGGGTTAAGGAAAGTAAGTACCTGACGCACAATCACCCACTCTCCCTTGCTTGACATACTTATCTCGTCAAACTAGCAAGGAAGGGGCTATCCTCCTGCATTGAAGGAAGGCCTCGAGTTTTGCAGCATTGAATGCGACGAAGATATAGTCGACAGACTCCGCACAGGTGGTTTGAGCCCAGACCAAATAAACTCGGTGATTTACAGGCAAGAGTTCTCACTTTCACTTCCTTGTCATCGACCTCACAAATCCAAAGTCACCTCCACTTCGACCACGTCGGTGATTTGACACCTTTCCAACACGCTATCTTGGTGATGTCTGCCGATGCCAAACCGCTGGTTGCAGATGCTGCATGCCACCCAGCAACAACCACGATTCAGGCCATATCAGACGACCAGCGTGTCCGCTACATAACCTTTGATGGGTTGGTTGATGAAAATACCTTGGGCATGCCCAAGTCAACACTCATTTCACCCCTTGGCGATTTTGATCGCGCTCTTGACCTCTTCTCCGACGGTTCCTTGTACATCATCGACACTCCTGGTCACATGCCAGGCCATATCAGCGCGCTTGCACGAGTTGCCAAAGATGCCTTCGTTCTCCTCGCAGGTGACTGCTGCCACAACCGCCAATGTTACGACCCCACCTCAACCTCCAGCGGTGCGGTCCGCATCATATCAAGAGATAATTATGATGATTGGGAGTTGTCCAATTTGACTGTGGCGAAACTCACTAAGATGAGCATGAGAAATCTCATAGTGATCTTGGCGCATGAGGCAGAGAGAGAAACAGATATGCCGATGTTCCCTCTCACTCTCAATGACTGGGCCATGGACCAAGTAGCGAGGAAGCAGCAGGCCTCCGAATTCTTGTGATACTTTCTGGCCGCGCATTGGCGCACCTTTAATCGAGTAAATATTAATGACAGGTAACCTCTACAAATGTTCACGGAGTAGGGGGAAAGAGATGGGATACCATATCCACAATGCTAGTACTTATCGTATGTCCCCTATCACGCGCTGAATTCACCCTCTGCCCGAAGCTATACTGTTCGTCCACGTCAGATCTTGAAATACCTTGTACAATTGTACTTCATAACGTTCCAAGTCGACTGCTTCCCTGGTCTTTCCGCGTACATGTCTGCCCAGCGTGTCATAGAACATGTACTTGTTTGAACAAGCAATAAGCATGGCAATGAATTCGAGCGGGCCATACCAAACGACTTGGACACTAAAGGTCATGACCAGGAAGGACCGCTAGTGAAATCTGGCGATCTGCGACCCAAACTAGTGGGCAATGTGACGAAGTATTATATTTGATTTCCGTGACTGAACCAAAGATCAAGGTACGAACAAAGCAACGAAGTCCTGCAATCATGCATACAAAGCCCTCTCACGCTCTCGTTTCCGTGTTTTCAACACGGATCTCCGAGCACCTTCGCGTTCGCGCCGTTCTTTTTCCTTCTCATCGAGGAAGGCATTGCCGATATCGATGAACTTAACAGCAGGTCGGCCAGGCCCACGCTCAACCAATGTTGTCTTGCCTTTGAGTTCAGCACGAACAAGGCTAGAGGAACGTACAGTCTCCAGAACAGTTGGCATAACGGGTTCCTGCAACAATTGCGATTAACCGCTGACAACTTGTAAATCAACTCGGACAAACCTCTCCTTCAGAAACACTTTCCCAAAACATTCTCTGGTACCGACGTCTGGCCATGTTATTACCCTCGACCTCATCTTGGTTATCTGCCTCGTTGACGTCATATCGATTGTGTAGATCCTCCCGGGCACTCTGTACGGTGTGGTGATATTGAATCGGAGTGTCGCCGTCGGGTTCTTCTTGCATGCGCCTTGTGGCATCTGTTACACCAAGCAGCTCTTCCATCCCCTTCGTAAAGCCAGTCTGCACGGGTTTTTTCTGTCAAGGGGTGATAAGTCAGCACAAGACCTTTGCCATTGGTGGGTAAAGTTCAGATGGGGTTGAAAGGGAATAACCATTTCCCGCGACGATGTAAGGCGTCGCAAGCTCTTGGATTTTGCGAATGATAAATTGGTATCATCGTATCCATGCACTATATGCAACATTGCCAGAATTAGACATTTAACTCACATCCTAATGAACCAAACACAAAAGGGGGGTTGAGCAGTGGATCCCTCAGGAGAGTGAAAAACGAGTCACCTGTGAAATGTGATGTCAGCATGGATACAAATCATAACCATAATGAAAGATCAGGAAGAAAGGGTATGTTGTAACCATGTTTACGTCTATAAGACTAATCGAATTCATGTTGCTCATCACTACAGCCAACGGCGTGGAAAATATGAAAATACGAAAACCTACCTTTTTCCATGCTTCTTCCATGCCTTTCAGCCGCAGTATGGCATCGACGCGTTTCATGCTTATATTGTGTCTGGCTGCAAGCGCACGGCCCGAGTTTACTTCTGGGTTGACCATGTATGCTCGGTACAGTTGGGAGCGAAAGGCATCAGAGAGCGGAGTTGGAGGTTTGAAAGATGGGTTAAGAGGGAAGGGCTGTGTAGGGAATAAGGATGGTTTAACGATACATGGAAGATTAGCGCTTACCACGTCGCCTCCAAGCCAATTGCGAGGAGATGGTTCTCGGAAGGCAGGAGCGACTGTTTCGATCCATGATTTGTAATCTAGCTGGACATTGCGGTCTGAGAGTTCGTTTGATTGTTCGGGCTCACTAGAGCCATCTTCTTCATCGATATCGAAGTCTACACCCTCGGACTCGAGCCGTTCACGCGAGAGGCCTAGGGCTGCAAATTCGTCATCGCCGTTATTTCGGACAGATCGCTTGGGCGGTCTGAGAGCAGAATGAGTCGCTGACGAAGAGAAGGTCGCGGGTGTGCATTGGTGGAACAGACACACCGAGACAGGCCGTCGGACAATGGGCGAAGCGTGGTACAAACGAATGAACATCTGAGACGCGGATGAGCAGAAAATTTAGAGCCCTTTCACTAAACCGTCACGTGAGTAGTTTAGGGCTAGTCTTCGATTTATTTAATTGTTTTAAATTAACTATTATCAAACTAATGAATTGGCAGCCTTCACTCGCCGACGTCAGTATCATGTTCCTCGAGCCAAACTTGACTAAGTATGCGAGTACATTATTCCCCGGATCTGAGCCCACACTTCTGTCAATTCTTTGGGCATATTCTGCCCTCGTACCCACGAAGAATATCTCTCTTTCTCTCACTCTCCGGTTCAACGAGATCCATGGTTTTCTCTTGAACAATATACTGTTAAATGAACATTTGAAGAACTATCCCCCTTCGGAGCTATATCGGCAAGGATTTTGGAAGTGGGCAATTGTACAACTTGAAAATCTGAGTAGAAATGATGAGGTACCGTGATGATACATGGGTGCTTGGGCTGTCTCATTTTGCTCTCAGGATAGTGAGATTGACGAGCGCATATATGCAAATTACTTTTCGTTGGGAACGAGCGTGCGGTACGCACCATGTCCCCTAAACCAGCGCAGCCAACTATCAATAACACCTTCACACATCCATAGCTCAGGGGCACCGCCAAACTCATACATCACGCACTACTGGTATCCTTCGGATTCGAGGATCCGGACTCCACCCTTGGAGGAAGACACTATTAAGACAATCACTCTTCTGGAATCACGTACCACTATTGAAGCAGGGACGACAGGTCTCAGAACATGGCGGGCGAGCCTGATCTTGGCACGATACCTCCTCCAGCATCCTGGTAAGTCTGAAATGCAACCATTCGTTGCATTGATCATTTACGATCTGGTGAGAAGAGCTTGTGGCATACAGCAACGTACTTGAGCTTGGCAGTGGGACCGGATTCATCGGTATTCTGGTAGCGAGCTTGCAGTTACATGCTGTGATCTCATCGTCGACCTCCAATCTCGCTGGATATGTCCACACCCCATCTGTCTACCTGACTGATGTAAACTCCGTCGTTCTTGCGCGATGTCAGAGCAATGTCCAGTTACCTTGCAGTAAGTTCCAGTGAACTGTAACAAAAGAAACACTCAGTTGGTTCAGATAGGTCTTCGTCCCATCCGAATATAAAGTACAGGTCATTAGACTGGCTTGACTCGCTGTCGTGCTGGGAGAGCATGATTTCATTCTTCGGCGAGGCTAGAGCGGACATGATTCTCGGGGCAGATATAGTGTGTTTCATCCCCAACTCTGTGACGGATGAGGCGCGGCAGATATCAGATTAACCCCTGCAACAGGTATTTGACCCCGCGCTGGTTCCCCCTCTTGTTAGAACCCTTTCTCTCGCCCTACAATGCAAGCACACGCGATTAGCGATTATCGTACTGACTGTGCGCAACGAAGGGACCTTAGCATATTTTCTTGACGAGATACGTGCGTCGTTATCTGGAAACTGGTTGTATTGTGTCGAACTGATCTTTACACGTCAGGGAAAGAATTGGAGATAGCAGAAGTCGATTCCACGGCCACCAGCACTCCGCTGTCAGAAATCCTGGATCAAGTGGACACGGGACTCCCCGTGAAGATTTTCAAAATCTCACAAGCGAAATAGTCCCCACCTGCATACATATGCTACGAATTTCCCGGCCATCCACAAAACATTGCTTTAGGTGCTGAAACCGAAGGATATACCAGGATATGATACAATATGTAGTCAACAAAATGCAATAGTATGTAGTCGTGTGTTTGCTCCTGGTTGTATCATACACCAGCATTTCCCTCACGGATGGGCCACTGGACGAAGCACGAGACCGGCAACAGTCAGCGTGTAACAATTCGTGATTTTTGCGTGACCGCCGAATGGGCAGTTCCGCCGAGTAGATGGGATAGCATTAACCTCTCTTCTTTTTTTCCCATGATGTTCTTGACGAAGCTGCTAAGTCTTGTTCCCAGGCACTTCCTGCATTGAAAACGAACATGTTACCTGCAAAAACATCATCCAAAGCAGTCCCGAAGGCTTCTGACTGGGAGAGCTGGTAGATGACCTCTATTTTTATCTTAATCTACCTTAATATACAGTCAAATTTGCAAATTTACCCCCCTGTTAATCAGCATAGTTTTACATGCATAAAAATGGCACTGGGGGGTGGGTGCATAAATTTACTGGTAAAGTTAGACCTGGTTTGCATTTTACTGTGCACTAGATATGACATAGCAAGCTGCTCACCCCCAACGTTCGGTGAAGTGCAAACTAAAGAGGACTTTTTCGAACGACATCCGAAACCCAAAGCTGAACATGGCCGACATGAACAGCGCGGTGATCCTGGCAGAGAAGCACGATTTCACTGGCGACTTCTTGGAGCTTTCTCAGGAGTATGGAACACGGCGAATACTGATGACATGGTATGAACGGCTGGACCTTGGTAGTACCAGGTCAATGCCTTGTGCCTTGTTCCACTGCCAATTTCCAGTCCAAGCACCAGTAATCCACGTGAGTCATGAGATGGATTGTGCAACAATATTGATGTGTCCAACTCACTTATCACAGTTTGCTTAGGGGACTTCAAATTGACGAGGGGCAGTGACACCGGTAGTGAACACGAATATTGCGTATTGGTCCCTGCTCACCTAGCTCAACACTGAAAATCCGGTGTTCCCGCCACAACTTATCTGCAAGAGCACCGTGGGCTCTTTGCATTCGCGTTTGTGGCCCTGGGTTTGGTACCAGAATGTCAGCTGTGTGACTATACAGCGGCAACCCAGCGGCCGTACTAGTAAGGGCACGCTCGTTGTCACCTTCGACCTCCAGCATTTGTAGGGCGAGGTGGCAACTCAGCTAATAGTAGACTTGACAACGTCGGTTTTAACGGGTGCGTTCTGTCATTGAATAATCCCTAAGGTGACTCGGAAGGCCTTCGTGCCCATGCATGAAAAGTCGCCTTTGGCACCCGCCCGCCCACTAAAGGAGCAGCAGGAGGCGAGTAACTTACCTGTCGAACGCGTTTTGCCAGTCAAAAAAATCGCAGCCATGCGCCACAGCGTACCAGGTCATCATCATCATACACATCTCTTCCGCAGTAAAAAAGGTGCATCAAGGATTAATTTCGTGCTCACAAACCTGGTTTATCAAGACACGGCTTGTGACGCTTGCATTTTTCCTAGCCAGCCGAATATTAGTACAACTTACTCCTGGTAAGCTGCGAAATCTGTTGTACAGTACTACTAGTGTCAGCCCTTGGACTAGGACCATCGGATGTGGACAAGTACAGTTAAACTTCATACACACATGCATGTGTCTAGCGATATCAGTGTTCCATGTCACCAGACTGATTGGCTTTGCAAGGGCTGTGGGCGTGGCAGCTGACTAGCTAAATAATAGCTGTCGCAACCACTTCTGAGATGTTTCATACGAGAACATCCGTGACGTTTGTTGAATTTTGCCGCGTGTTCGGTGCTCCATTCACATTAATAGATAGTCCGCGGTATGTGGTATTGTCTGCCTAGTTCATGGTAACAGATCGTACGTAGCACCAACCTCCGTGGGCTATAGTATGAGCTCAGTCAGACCAGATGTACCTTGGACACTTTAGAACGCATGTTCCGTGGAGTCTTTGCCAATCGCTGACGTGCTCGAGGACCCTGCTGAAACAGTCTGGATGATCGAATCGATATAATTGGCCCCAGACCTATATTAGTGTCGGAGGTCGTAGTTGTAAAAGAATCGGTATGAGGTTTTTGAATGATGTATGGACACATACCACTTCTGATGAGTCAGCACATCACATCCGATGTCCTTCTCTTTTCGCTGAACAAGGTCAACATATGCGAGCATGCCTTCCGTCTTGTAGCGTTCTGCGAGCTCGGCTGGATAGCTTATTAGTAGGATGTGAGATGGAGGGGTAATCCATGAAACACACCAGTGGCGACAGCATTACTGTGCACCCCCGCGAGCGAGATCAACTGGAGGACGAATCTACCGCAAAAATACTGTGGATTAGAATCGAACTACATCCACAAATTATAGAAATCGGGTTGGAAGAATACCAGACCCACCCTTCCTTCCCAAGCTCCCAAATGAAGTTCTTTAAATCATCCTTGGTGAAACCTTTACCCAACCAGTTGAAGCTTGGGCTGAGGTTATACACCATCCACTTCTTTTGGCCCGTCCTTTCCCGGATTTCCCTTGCGAAGGCACGAGCTTGTTCGAGATCAGGCGTCGAGGTTTCGAGCCAAAGCAGGTCAGCATAGGGAGCGTACCGAAGCGTGCGGGAGATGGCAGGGGCGAGACCGGCTTGGAGGCGGTGGTAGCCTTCTGGCGTGCGTGGTACTGGAGGAAGCTCCTCAAGTACGTTGGGATGCGAAAGGTGTGATTAGAGACGTACGATCCCAATCCCAGAAAATGTCCTTTCCAAGCATCTCCTTCGCCACTTTACGTGCCTCTGAGTTTGATTTACCGACGACACGAGATTTGTAGTGTTCGAAAGTAGTGACAAGGGAGGATATGGAGGGTGTGGCCTCAAGTGCCTGTAGGACGGCTAATGATAAAGAAGGGTTCAGTGAGTGGATAAATAGCCGGGGAATAGCTATTTACCCTCGTCAAAGGTCATGAGGGGGTGTGTAGCATCCCATCCCTTTTCAATTCGTGCAGCATCAGCGGCGTCCACAGCGCCTGCGAGTGCCTCAGCGAGCGGTTGGCCAGGCGTCGAGGTGCCTAAAATGAATCTATTTGTACCCAGGTGATTGTCCGCTCCAGAATCGGCAAAACGACGAAGGAAAATGCTTACGGGTGATCACCAGAATCCACACTCGAACTTAGAAGTCTGCCGCTTTCCGCGTCAGTTCTTGCGATTAACAACATAGGGCACTCGAGCATATCAAGCGCGAATCGTGTAGCTACTAGCCGCGAGACATGCGTCGAAGCAGGTACAAGCACTTTTCCAGCCAAATGACCACACTTTTTGCCGCCATGGAGTTGGTCCTCAAGATGAATGGCGGATGCACCCGACTCGGCAAACAGCTTAGCTAGTTTCATGATGGCGGATGGGCCACCATGACTAGCACCTAGTGAGCATTAGGTGTACACGAGCTGGGACGGAAACAGCGTACCCAGTGTCAGCGTCTGCGATTATGGGACGGAGATAGTCGACGTAAGGCATCTTTGCGCGTGCTTCTGGAGAAGCGGACATGCGCTCATTGTAGTGCTTCTTGTCATGCAACTGCTGGGCACGGAATATACGCTGCACTTGATTCGGCACGGTTGTATACGGATAATCACTACGGACTGTCAGTGACGTGGAGTTCACTTGAGTAGGGTTACATACCCAAAGTCTGGTCCGACTTCGTTGCTACCAGTGGTAAGCAAAGAGGAAGCAGCCCATCCGGACACGTAGACAACCTGTTGATGTCTCGCCATCTGTGTCATCTGTACGGGATCTACGGCACCCATGGTATGTACAGGCAGGCCATTGTCGCTCGCATGGTGGAATATGTTAAAGAGTTTGTTCGCGAGGAGGGATGCAGGGAGGGGAAGGACGGGGGTAGATCCTTGTTTGAGTGCAACATCACGTGCAGAGTAAGGGCGAGATATGTTGGCGAAACGGGGGAGGGAGAAGTAGGAGGAGAGGTGGGCAGCACGTGCTTCGAACTCTGCGGATTCCGTGGTGGGGTGAGGTGGGCTCACGTGCAACGCAGGGTAGTCAGACATGGCACGTTTTGAGGAGAATGTGCGGAGGTGGCGCGGCCCACGACGCAGGAGTAGAACCATCGTGTCCTACTATGACGAGATTGGAATGGATTGGGTGTGGGCGGAACATTGGTAGCCCGTCGAAGCAAACATAGGCTAGGGTTAGGGTTATATAATCACTATCAAGTATTCTTGGTTAGATTTGGCTGCTTCGGGTTCGATGCATCTGCGGGACATATATCTCACTTGAATCAGCTTCGCAGGTGGTTACAAAGTCACTCAAGTTGCGCAAGAATTACTGGACGTCGAGTCAACGTCCAATGCGTATGTCGCCGCTCGACAAGTACTGACCCTGGTAGATCATTCTACCAGCGTAGAATTCGAGTCGATCCTTCCGATTTGACTAGTCGAGCTTATGACCCACTTCCGAACAGAACATCTTCTCGTGTTACTTCTCTCCGCTGTCCTCGCAAAATTTGGTTCAAATAGTGTCGGACCACCTTGTGCATGTACGCTACCCTTCCTCTCAGTCTTTGCAATGCCTCCGAGTCCCCCCTCACTCATAACAACACGCATAGCGCTCACACATGCAGTCCTTACCCTTATACATCCTTCCATCTCACATAATAGCCCCTTTCCGCTCCCAGTCCACCTTCCCGCAGAACTTCATACCCTGATCCGCACTCACCTTCGCATTCACATCGCCCGCTCTCTCCTTGCCTCCCTCCATAGGTCGCTCCACT
Source organism: Paxillus rubicundulus Ve08.2h10 (assembly GCA_000827395.1). Classification (NCBI taxonomy): domain Eukaryota; kingdom Fungi; phylum Basidiomycota; class Agaricomycetes; order Boletales; family Paxillaceae; genus Paxillus; species Paxillus rubicundulus. Next base: position 167,113 of record KN824823.1, on the reverse strand, counting down.
CCACTCTCTCAACCCTCTGCGATGACTGCAAATCATATTACGCACACGTTTTTGGTCAACGAGTGGTTGACTGGCCTGTAATCCGTGCAGGTAGGGGCTGTCACTGCGACGACATTGGCCTCCAGTTGCCCCGTTGGGGCACCAATGACGGATGTAACGAGCCAAATTTCGAACTGCGTTCTCTTGTCGGAGACAAAGAACCTCCTGCCTATTTTCTCGCTCATGTTCAGCATACACTCGCCGCCTATATTTCCGTAGACCCACATTTCCCATACGCAGATATGTCGGTCACAGCCAGTGCAGACCTTGACGCCCTCCTTTCTCGGGTGCTTTCCACCTTCAGATGTAGGCTTGTGCCAGCTCCCGCAACCAGGAAATGGGAAGTTGATGACGACGTTTTCATTATCCCCTTCTTTCGTCCATCTGACTGCGAATATTCATCAAGCCTCCTCTGTCGTCTCCAACTCGAGCTCGAGCTTCCGATCCACACAGATCTGCTGGCGCACTCCTCACTTCATCCAATGAAAGTCACCTATCGCCCACCAATGCGCCTCCCTATAGACATAGGCAAGTTATAATATGGTCTTTCCTGTACTGACTCTGACGTAAATTCTCCCACAGTCACTCGCTACCATTCGAACTCCATCTCGGCGAGCCTAATCTCTTTCATCGTCGCTACGTTTACCGCTCCGATAGCCTTCGCATTTGCGCTGGGGTACATCTCTGCGTACATCCAGCCAGCCAAATAGGGAAGCGCACGCTTTCACACCCAGGGGGGAAGCCCCATTAGCTGGTTCATCTCGGGCTTCTGCAAATCATCGACTCACTTATCCTATCGCTCCCCAGAGCTAGAATCTCGTTTCATAGTCTGGACATTCATTCATGTTAATTTCTGGGGGACGCATTCTCCACTGGCATTGCGCATCCTGCAAGGGCCTTTTCTTAGAAGCCGAAATTGGCTGTTCGTCAACAACTACGACCATGCAGTTGTCTGATCCTCGACATTCAATACTGTACATTCAAATTCCTTCGCTTGCTTCTATTTCGCTTTGTTCTCTTGACATCATAGATCCACAGCGTCTCGCGCATCGCATACAATACCGTTGGACTCGCATTCTTGTACTTCTCCAAGGATTTCATTTGCCTTATTGCACAGCTGATGAGTGGTGTTCGTAGTTAAATGAGCGCACATCTGAGGTGCAGGCTGCGACTCGGGTTCGAGATCATCCTACTTAGCCAACGTGAGGCTTAGGTTGACTCGCTGATCCTACGGACTCGTTGCCGGGGAAGCTTGTTCTCCTGAGGGGAACCATATACAGCGGATCAACATGACGGGACGTGCATTCAGGACGAGATACGCGTCTTAGTGGCACGTTACAATCCAAGAAGGATTGTCGAGTATATTAATGGGTACAGCTGGCGTGCATCCTGGGACCGAGCTTGACTGACTCGGAGTTCGAGATGCCGAAGTAACCGGCGACCCGTTGTTGAGTGAGGTCTCTGATGATTGATTGTCGATTTTTCACCAGAAGGCCATCGTCAACCAACGCAACAGACAGTGCCGCAAGATATTCTTTCTTGCGAATCCGACTGAGCTTCTACGTGCAACATGGATCGAGACATACATTCACGTCCATACAACATCAATACGGTTGCTGAACTGCGTCTGCGTCGACATATACGTGAAATCCTCTTGCCATATGCACGCATTCATCTCACCACGGACCATGTCGCATTTACACAGAAAGCCGTCGAAGATGTCAAGCTATTTCCCAACCATCCTCTAGTCCGCATCATTTACTCACAAAATATACCTAGCTTCTCCTCCATGGCATTGACTACGTGCCCATGGCAGACGCGACATCTTTTCTCCTTCCGATCGCGCCATTTGAGGTTCTCCTCCAGTCGTTGGATGCTCTTGACCTCAAACCTCATGATGAGAGGTGGACTGCACCATCAGAAACCGTTCGATCCCTCAAGAGTTATTTTCGGCCTCCTCCTCCTGCACGAGACCTTCTGAGTGAAAGGTGTTGGCACCAGGAAGATGAAACCTGTGAGTTTTTTTCACGCGTATATGCGTGTCTAGATTTTACTTTCACTCACCCACTTTAGATGAGGGGCTCTCAGGGCTTTGCAGACCTATGTCGCCCATACTCACAAATCGAGCAAGGCACGAAACTCCCAAGCTCGGGGCTACGAAGGCCCGGGCGTCAGTCCCGCGCACGAAATCGGCTCTGACAGAATTTCTCGCTCTAAAATTTGTCTCTGTTGACGCTGGGGATGAAGTGCCTGCACCTGCAACGGATGATGTCCTGTGGGTTACACCTCTGAATTTACTTCATGTGGTGTTCATGCCTCAACGTACGATGTTTTTCTTTGCCAGGGACCTCCGCTTCAAGCTTGACTCCTCCACACGTACTAAAGTACGACCATTTCTTCAGTCGGTTCTCGCACCTCCTAGTAGAGGAAGATCTCGCGGTGGTTTCGACGATACGCCCAATGTCAATGCCTTTTTGCAGTGTAATTCACCTTCGGGCTGTCCCCCTCATCTGGACTCTCCACCACTCTTTCCGCGAATCGCTCGCCCGGGTCATACAGGTGCCACGAATCACACAAAGGGTGGGATCGGGGAGGGAATAAACGTGGGGCATGTCTCGGCCATCGCGCCCATGGTCAAGTACGCACCCCCGGAATTCATAGAAAGTGAAGTTGGTGACATCAATGGCCACCATATGGAGGTTGTAAATGGATGGAGTGCGTTCAGATCAATTGGTTTCCCCAAGACCGAATCATCATGTCTGATTCTTCAAAAACTACAGTAACACTCACAATATCCTCCCCACCGCCACCTTCCTTACACGACTCTGCTTTAAGCGAAGTCGATGAGCTGTGGGACGTGTCACCTCACGGAACCTCAGAGACATCGCTAATCGCTGACAAAATGGGTGCGTTATTTTTCTCGTCAGCACTCTATTTTTGTAGTCAGATACTGAATACACACAAAATATTGGATCTCCTCAGAGGAGGTCGAGATTCCACGCATGCACAGGTTCGGTCACAAAAATAGATCCAGTCATGGGAGTGCAGCGGTTGGGGGTACAGTGGACCTGTTGGCAACTACAAAGAAGTTGGTCACCCATTCACCTGTGGTATTCTCTCCTTTGGTTCGTATGGTCTCGCTAACTCCATGGTCTAGTTCAGGCTCCTTTATTACATCTTTCATCTCCGCTCCTATTCCAATGATACAGACTCCCAAACCAATCACATCCCAGCTGGAGATTCTCAAACCCTGCACGCACTCTCCTCGCCTCCTCTCCTCGTCCAACCAGAGCACAACCAATTCTTTGCTCGGGCAGCCCCCGTCTGCTTGTGAGGCGCAAGTCAAGACTCCCCTCTGTATAGAAGACTACGGAACGGATGAGCTACCTCTCGATACTGCACTCGCAAGCATATATGTTTCCACCCCGCATGACCCGCTATCCTGCATATTAGAAGAGAAACTGGACGACAAAGAAGTCATCTTGATGGATGGTAAGCTTCGCACATTCGTTTCTACTCTGAAGAAGGTCCTGCGAAGCACCCGTCTCGGTGATTGTGCGGCTACCATCATCGACTTCTGCAACGGTGTCTTTGAAGGGGACTAAATAAACGTGTTTTCAACACAGTTCCAAACCTGCCGCCTCCTACGGCGCACCCGAAGGAACCCACCCTCTTCCCCCAGTGTATGCAAAGTTTCGTGATACCCAAAGAACCGACGCCTTGCGAGATGGTTGGTGGTGCTGGTCCCGTAGCGTTCCTGAGGCCTGTCAAGGGAATCAAGCCTCTGGCACTCGACCTCTCTTGGAGGTCCGTCTTCTTTCCCCTATACGTTTCCTCCCAGCATTGGGTCCCACAAGGCCACTTGCATTGTATCAGATGCCTCCAACGTTGAGGCTAACATTATTCTCACACACGATAGGCCATTTAATTTCGGAAAAACGATTCCCACCAATGAGGACGCCGCGGGAGTCGGAAAACCTTTCCAAATGGAAGACGATATACCAGGATACCGCGACGAAAAGCAAGCGAATGACGCTCGCGAACTCCTCGATCTGGCCACTCCGATGTTGTCTGAGGACGTTCCAGACGCAATCATGTCGATGGACTTGGGTACAAGCCCTTCTGTCTGGCGAGACGAGGAGAACACGCGATTCGAGTACGTGTTAACCAGACGGGAGAGGTCCAAGGTTTCTGGCGCTGCAAGAACCATTGGAGGAGAGGCTCAAGCCCAGCAGGATATCGCGTTGAATCCCCAGGACCAAGAAATTGAGCGTGCGGTGGGGCAAAACAAAATTTTGCACCACCGCGACAATCCTCGGGCTCTGCAGACTCTCGCCAATAACTTGGACTATACCACTCACGGAGGCGATCGTGGTACTGTCTTCGATGATTCGGGTGTCGACATCGTAGATCAAGGGAGGGGTATACTTTCTAACGGCTCCCAGGTACTCGGCTGGTCTGGATCTCCGGTCTCCCCCAAGCCTGGGTTTCAGGATGACTTTCTCTATGAAGTGGATGCACGTGAGGCGGACAAAGAGAACGTTGACGAACGTAGTGAAAACAAAGAAAACATACCCCCTTGGGACAGTGCAAACGAGGAGCAGTTGGCCAACCACCACCCTAACCACTTCAGAGCTAAGCGCGATCGTGATCTGGATGCGACCATGGCAACGAATCTGCAAGATAGGAACGAATATTCTAATTCAGCCACGTCACCTTTCGAGCCACTCTCATTTGCGTCTCAAAGTGAGGCAAGGGGCTCTTTCAACGATCCCCAGCACTCCACGGGCAAGCGGGATGTTTTCGTTGGAAAATCTAGGAGGACGGACGAACCCGACAACTATGGGAACGATGGCTCTGATATCGCTTTCACTAGCAGACCAGATGACACGAGAGGAGTCAAGCGACGCAAATTGGACGACATTGTTCCGGCGTCCTCCAGAGATTTGTTCTCAACATTTATAGGGCTCCGCAACCAAGTCCCCATCCCCCCTCCTACCCTACAACCCGAAGACCAGGTCGACACTTCAATGTCTCGAGCACCAGCAGTTCTAGAGAAAACACCGCCGCGAGTCACTCCTGACGATGTATTCGACCAATATACGGTCCGGCTTCCGGAACACTGGAACCCTGCCACAACGACCCACCGTTACCTCGCTTCCATGGCGCTCATCCAGAAACGCGCACTTGTTCACGAGCTGCGGGACGATCGCTGTCGGGTTGCCCTTGTAGAACGATACGATCTTGGTGGGACAGACATGATCATCGATCCGGACCATGGGGTACTCTTCATACCACTGCTCGCATTGCCAGCACAGCTCGGATCCGCGGTGGACAGGATTTCTCAGGAGTCATGGCGTTTTTTGAATCTACTGATCGTCTTCGAGGCCTATCCAAGCGCTCAGAGCTACAGGGCAGACGCCTCACGAAACACGAGACTGGTACCCTACGCTTACTCCCCACCGATATGCAAGGCTATCAAGAAGCTGAGGCGAACATTAGGAATTGCGGAGGGCTGCGGTACTATGGACCCGCGGTGTACAATCGCATGGGCATTTGCGAATCATGTCGAAGAATCTGCGAGGATGGTGAGGTGTTTCGGGGAAGAAGCGTGCGCAAATGCTATAGGCCAGGGTCGCGATGTTCTCTGGGACGAACGGGAGTGGTTGGAGGAAGAAGAGCGAGAGGTAAGTCGTTGTTTATGTAGATAGAATGGCGGCCTATGCACCGTTCGTGTGATTTCATTTCAGGGAGAGTCCGACCTGTCCATGGTGCAAGGCATGAATACTTTCGCGGCATTCGTTATGCTATATGATCGGCCACTGCAAAGCATCTTGGACTTGTCCTCTGAAGTTAGGTTGGAAGAATTTGGTCAGCTCCTAGGACCGGAACGCTTGGTAAGTTGTTCCTCGACTTCTGATCTTGCTATCAATACCAGTCCCATGTTGCAGATAGGTTTGAACATTGTCATCGAGAAGAGCATGCAGGAGATGGCTGCCGTCCATGCTGACGACTCCGACTACTGAGAGCGGGGCGATGTTGTGCGACCGACGCTGAGCTGATAATTCGACCATATTGTAATTTATACTGACATGACCGCCATATGTAGATGTAGCTTGGTCCTCTGGAGTGCGTTAGATTAAAGAGTATCAAAGCTTATCCTAAGGTCCTTGACGTCCACTTCACTTCCTTGGTGGAGCTGTTGCCAGCCATCGAGATGGACTTCCGCAAAGGCAAGCTGATCCATGTCCCCTACGTAAATACCTGGCAAAACCGAAACAGTCAACGGACAGGTTGTCCAATAATAACAATCCCAAGTCTCGACGGCAAACATTCCCTATCAAATCCAGATCATCCATGCCGTGGCGACTCCATACAGGGGACGGTCCGCGGCAGCAGACCGCGTTCAAGCTATTGACTAGTGGACTGATACCCAAGGCGCGTGATGAACTTCGGAGCTGGTGTCAGAAAAGTCAAGCGCATCCATGAAGGAATCAGAAGTACCTCGCCCGATTTCACAGCTACTGCCTTCAAGATCTCTCTTATTCCTCGTTTCCCTTTCTTTGGCGGTTGTAAATCATCGACGCTCTTGACTCTTGGCTGACGATGGCATGCATGACTGAAGCGAGATGTGAACCGCCGCTTTGGCACGGTGGCAGGCGTTGGGTCCGTTACCAGAGTCTTCTTGTCGGGGCCAATATCCCCAAGCGGACCAAAGGTGTTTGGGACCTGCTACATGGATCAGGACCCTGCCCAAGTGAATACTGGAAGCAACTCACACCCAGGATTTCATTTAGTATTGCCATGTTCCTTTCTGACTCTCTGGAACTCCCCATCACAGGCTCGTTGCCCGAGTGAACTGTGGACGGAGGCTGACAGAAGGAATCAGCTACGTGTTTCCGTTCACTAGACAGGTGACGCTCACCTCAAGCAACGATGCACCCTCGCAGTCCTTGTCTATTGCGAGACCCGAGTCCAAGCTGGGTTGAGGTAGTTCCCAAACATAAACCAAGGAATCGCTACATGCACTGGCGAGGAGTCGATCGTCGGTGGAAAAGGAAACGCAGTTGACTTCGTCGCGGTGGGTGAGGATCGCCAGTTGCTCGAGAGTGTCAGCGTTCCATATTTTGACCGTTGTATCGCTGGAGGCGCTTGCAAGACAGCGGCCGTTGTGGGAGAGGGAGAGGGAGTAGATGATGCTCTCATGCGCTTGAACGGGTTCGCCGATGACGTGACCCGTTACGGCGTGCCATTTACGAAGGGTACCGTCGCTTGATCCGGACAATATTCGGGTCTCGTCAAGTGACCAGGCGACCGCCCAGATTGGGAGTTCGCCCGCTTTGATTGGACCAAGGATTAGCCTCCCTGACTCCCAGTCCCAAATGCGAAGACACCCGTCCCCTGAGCCTGTGAGTAGCTTGAAGCCCTTCCTCGAGAATTTGATGCAGTTAATCTCCACATCGCCTTTTAGAAAGGTTTGGTCTCGCACGACCTGTCCGCTCCCCGTATCCCAGAGGTTGACACTGTGATCAAATGACCCACTCGCTAAGTAGCGGCAGTCACTTGAAACGTCAATGTATCTGACGCTACTGGCGTGACATTTCCAAGGTCCGTCGACCACCATTTGGGCGTCGAGGTCCCAAATGTTGACGGACCTGTCTAGGCCACCGCTGGCAAGCCGCTTGCCGTCTGGGAGTAAGGCAAGACAGAATACTGCCCCCCCGTACTGCTCCAGAATTACTCCCGAGTCCTCGTTGTCGTTGAGCCTCCAGTGTCGGACGGTGCCGTCGCTGGACGAGCTGACGAACTCTTTCCCATTTGGGAGGAAGACGACGGACCAAACGATCTCCTTGTGCCCATGGAATGTTTCAAGAACACTGGGCTGTGGGAGGTGGTTGAGGGAGAGGGAAAGCATCGTAAGTACCGCACTGCCGCACTGCCTGAGCTAGGAATTCAAAGTGGGGAGAACAACTCGGATGGCGTTTGGGATCCAGGGTCACCTGAAGCCCTATGACACATGCTCTCCTGGGCATCACGCATGCCGGCCAGCAGGTGGACGGCAGGCGGTACAGATCAATGACTGGGCTCCCAGCCTTATTTGAGTGATCTGGGGGTCCGTGAATCGAGAACTGAAGTTGGACCCCCTGACTCATAGGTTGGCGCTGGGCTCGTGGCCACAAACGCCCGACACCCGCTTGTGCTCGGAAAGCACGTTGTCAAGTCCTATTTTCACCACCAGTAATCCACACGTGTAGCAACCAACTCGCAACGAGTAACACAGCCTGATCATTGACGACGTTTAAAGAATGGCGATCGACCAGAATTTGCTGCCAGAACGCCCGTTATTCGTACGCCCCCGATGACTTTGGCTCGTCGCCAGCAATTCCAACCTAGACCCAGCCGATAATTACCTGTTTCATAGGAACGATCGAGAAGACAAAATGCTTCACGCCTACTGTTCATGTTGAGTAAGCGTGGCGAAGAGTTTGGTTCAAGGGGCAGCTGGACATCGTTAGGAACTGTCAGGAATCAGTCGCATATGCCAGTGAAAGCTCTTAGGGTATGACAGTGCCCTGGGCTGTCCGTACGTCCCAGGTACTGTTGCTGTGTCCGTTCACTAACTCCTGTAAGTAGGGAATTACTGTATACCGCGATGTCAACTACCCTTAGTGCTGTGTGACAGCTGCCTGTGTAGCCTAGTATAAAACCAACGACACTACCCTCCAGACGATTCGGTCTGCTGTCTGGCGCCCGCGCCCTGAGCTTTATCACAGTCGCCCTGTGTTCCCTGCCAAGACGTCGGCTGTCACCGCTGAAGTTATGTTACAAGCCACTCTTTGACGGATACGACTACATATATTCGACAGCCTCCCCCTCCTACCTCCGCCCTCCTGATTATAATGATTTGCTGGCACCGCTGTACTGCACTTGCTATATCGGGTTACCCTCGACCTCCCTACAGGGGTGGGTGAAAAGGCGCGTTCACTCACCGCGAATGGAACGACGACACGCTCACGTTCGAGCCCCCTTGATGGTGCCCGAGAGAACAGAATGCCGACTCGGGCATCTCCCTTTTATGTATTGGAAGTTGGCTTTTGGTACCGAGTCGCGCACATCACAAAACAAACCCCCGGGCCAGACCCTTGTGAGAGACAAGGAGGCGATTCAACCCGGCATTAAATCTAGACCCGTGCCACGCCACGAGGACTGGCCGACGGTATGAAACGCTCCGACTCGCAAACTAAAGGACCATGAGGCATCCTAGTCGTGACGGGGCATGCATCGCGAGGCAAGTTCAGGCGTGCAGCGTGATCCAAAGCACATGTTGAATATATCGCTGGAGGTCCAGTTTGTGAAGGGAAGGACAGGTAAAGAGCGGGTAGGGTGTGAAGCTTTAGCAGAGATACGCTGCAGACGTGTCATGGCACTGATCGTGAACAACCTCCAGAGATCTGTCCCCGAGAAAAGTGGACAACAGCTTCAGAGATCGGGTCCTCAGGTAACGATATAAATGAGGATAGGATGTTGAAGCTCTGGGCCAGCCACTTCGATCTCTGCAATCCATTCTTTCGCGATATTCACCCCATACGTCTCCAAGGGATGGTCTGCGAAGAAAAGGAGAGCGTGAGTTAACCGCAGAAGGCCTCCTGGCGCTTCATATATGAGATTGGTAGCTCAGTTCGTAAAATATGATTACCAGGAAGAATATCTTTGAAGCTGATAATCGTCACCCCGGGTGATAAGGTGTCCATTGCACAAAAACTCTACGACTCGCGCGAACAGCGGGTCTTTGAGCAGCAACCGAATCGTGATAAGACCGATTTAGAAGAAACCTCACTAGTTCTCGTGTCTGTGGCCTTGACGGAAACTAGAGTCTTGCAGCGACCTAAGATCACATCCATTGCCATTGCTCGGATCCCTTATAACTGGTTCGTGGCGGCGAACGATATTCACTTCGATTGGACAAATCAGAAGGTGCCAGGGGTTGACAATGTTGCACGATCCCGTGCATGTTGAAAGCAATAAACTGATGAACCGTGTGCCAGCGTCATGTTTCAGACCTGGCAACGAGTGCAGAAGAAGTCGTGGTTGGTGATCTTGTGACGCGCGGGAGATAAGGACGATGAACCAAACTCACTTGCAAGAGTTATTAGTGTGCGCGCGTGTGCACACCGAACAAGCTTCAAAACCACAAGCGTCCGACGTTGCGCGATGTGGCATAGCCTGGCATGCGTCAAGCACGGACTCAAAGGCCATAACTGGACGCGGAAGTGATGAAAAAGCGAAAGTTGACAATATCCGAAGTAGATAAGCAAACAGAAAACGTGGAAAGCAAGCAAGAACAGTGAAGAGATGGGACTGGGTAACGTAGATAGACAATCGTGGACGTGAAGTTAGCTAGGGCCAGCAGCGTACGTGTCTAAATCTGAAGTGAGAATATCATGAACGAACCGAAAGCAAAATATTACTCATGGTCGAGTGTCTGATATGGGTATGTCAAATTTGGGTGAACTTTTGGTGGAGAGACGAACTCGAACTGGGAGGTTTCGAAGCTCTCCCCACTTTCCGCGTGCGAATCTCGAGAGGTGGCAGAGAGAAATGACCGAGACGGAGATGCAGATCCTGGAGGTTGCATGATGACAGATGTCCGTTGCTGTGGGATCCTAGACAACAGGTCCTGCGACGACGACGAATAATGTTGAGTTGGTCCCATCTTTGACCGCCCGGCAGACTTCCGACGCTCAAAGAAGGTGCTTTCTGTCCGGGCGTGGTTGGACGGGAGATACTGGTCTGGAAGTTTAGGGTTCGGAGGTATGCTGCCATCCAGGACGCTCGGTCGTCTCGGCTTGATCGTCTCGTTGGAGATAGGTCGTTCTGAGCGATTTCGAGGCTCGGAGCCATTCACTGGCTGCTGTGACGCAGCGCCAGAAACAGACTTCCAGGATTTCAATATTGATTTACGGACGCTAATTTTCTCTGGGGGATGGGCAGGAGCATTGGGAACAAATGTGGCTGGCGATGTTGGCCGAGAATCAGATAGCGATGGTCTTGATGGGTGCCACGGATACGGTGACTCCTGATCAAACTGTAGCTGACCTACAGGTGGTTTGCCGTTTGGGCTTCTCGCCAATAGTGCACTCGGGATAGGTGGTGCAGCCAGTTGGTCGGACGATGTTACCCGGGGAGGAGGGCCTGAATGCTGGAACGACGACCGTCCTGCCCCAGGTGTTAAAGGTTGTGAAACACCACCAGACGATGATTTGCTCCTGCGCCATAACTTCTTAAAGCCTTTTACACTGACAAGGGGCGCAGTGGTCTTGGTGTTTTTGTCGCCGTGATCCATTGCTATGCTCGTCGAGTCAGCCGAAAACCGGCTCGAAGGAGTTGTCGAAGCGAGTGACCCTTCATCAGCCGAAGATAGCGATGGTCTTGGATCAGAAGGTTCATGGGAGAATTGCTGCGTTGCAGAATCCCAGTAACTTGGGACTGGGAGCGCGTCAGTTTCGTACACCGAAGGATAGCGACCAAACGGATCTGGAGAAAGTGGGATTGGGGAATCGGACGTAATGTTCGTTTGGCGGGAAAGGGAAGGACGGAGTGTTGTCGGATACACCTGCTCCACTTCTCGTCGTCGTATTTCTGTTTCCGTCGGTACACTTGTCAACTGCAAGGGAGGAGGCATAAAGGCCTTGGGAGCCCCAGTAGTGACACCGTTTAGGGCCAGTCGAGGTGGTGAGGGCGGGAGGTTCGCAGGTCGTGGCGGAGACGAACTGTTTGCCGAACCCGTCATGGAAGAATACGGAACTGCGGGCCAGGCTTTGTTTGATGGTCCAGCAGACTTAGATAGTCTTCTGAATTTTTTGTTTAGAAATAATGACAGATAATATCAACGACGACACCTACCCTTCAAAGGAATCACCGCCACCGACGCCCGATTTGGGCAGCATCGGCAGTTGTGAGGCAGACGAGAGGTTGCGGCGATGTGTAATCGTCAAGTCCTCGTCCAAAGTTGCTGTCTTGAGCTGTCGAGGCGAGAATTGTGCAAGTGTCTAATGATGAACAACGTATCAAGTCTATCAGATCGTATCTCAACTAGCGTTTCAATACTTACCCGCTCGATTTCATCCAGCTTGGCTTTCATGAGATACTGACTTCGTCGACGGTCGTTGGGGTCGTTTTCGTCGTACTGCAATACATTTATCAACCCTATAACCAAGGCAAGAACTAAAGGTGCTCGAACCTCTTCATCATTGTCCCCCAAATCCAAGCCGAGGTCCAGGTCTTCGAACAACGTGCCCACCCGCTTCTCCTCCGCGGGACTTCGCGAACGTTGGTATTCTTGCTCCATCTCAAGCGACGAACCCTCTTTATCCCGAAAACATGGGGTTTCCATGGTCGATGGGGTAGAGCCGCCCTTGAGATACGCAAGGTTTGTACTTTCTTCGCCACTGGATGGCATAGGACTCGGCTCGGTAGGCACTGCAAGATCGTCACTCAACGACTTGGGGGCAAGCACCAATGGTGGAGGGACAGGCCGCTTGCCGCTACCAGCATTTGAAGGCAATGACCTCTCTGTAGACGCTGGAAATGAGACATTGAGAGTGGGCTGCGACATTCGCCGCATGATATTTCGCACTTCATCAATCTCATCGACCTCTTCATCCCGATCTTGTTCCTGTTCGGGAAAGGCGACAAGTGAGTTAACATCCAACGCGAGTTCTATCACGTTAGGATTATTGGCCTTCGATCTCTTCCCCTCGGATTCAGCGTGGATGTCAGCCCATGTGTCAGCTTCGGTGCCAAATATGTTCCCAAGTGGGTCTAGTCCCGTGGTAGAAGTCATGCGTGCAGCTGCGTCCTCGTCACCAATTTCATCCGAAGACTCTGAAAGGAGTGCATATTCCCCGTCAGTGGGTTGCTCTCCTTCCTCGGAATCTTCCTGTGACCGCAGAAACGCAGGTTTTTGCATCCTCTCAACCAACTTGAGGTCACATGGTGCTCGTTTCTCGTCCGATAGGTTACTACCGTCGCCAGCGTGCGATCGAGAGCCAGTCCGAGTACTCGCGCGGCTCTCTGATCGTTTCATGCGCCGGCTTCGAACCCAAGGCTCATACCAGGTGGCTTTCCGCCGGTCAATGTCGAATTCGACCTTGGCGAGGATGGGTATGATCGAAGGGCAGTTTAAACCTGGTAACTCGATCTGAGGTCCATGATCTGACGATCGAGAGGTATCTGGGGTATCTGGTTCTGGTTCTGAATGTGATGAAAGTGTACCTGCAGATTTTTCTTGAGAGGGAAGGTCCGAGGCGGACGACGTGGTAGAAGTAGAGGGGGTGAGGGGATATACGAGAGGCCGCGGTTGCGGTGTTTCAGTTCGCATGGGGGTAACCAGAGGGCGTAAAAATTGCGATTGGCAATTGGGTTCCATGGTGAGACCGAGACCTAAAGAGTTGGGAATTGAACTCTGAGATAGAGCAATGGCCTCTTCACGTTCAGCGCGAAGTACTCGCGTCCATATGTGTTTCCATATCTCCTCAGACAGCCGTGGACCAGGTTCCCCACCGTTTGCATCGGCGAGACCTGGGGAAGCACAAAGCATCGGGCTGTTCTGTCTACTCTGTGGAGAAGCTGTCACAAGGTAAAGGACCATTCCCATCGTACTCGGTAATGCATATTCTTTTGCAATGACAACGAGCTGCGCATGGAGAGTAGACTGCAGTGCAACAAGTGTTCCGCGGCGAAATTGGATATGATAGCCGGACGCAGTTGGCGGAGGGAGTGCAAGCTCAGAAGCGTCCGAAGTGTCAGACTCGTGAGGGAGGTGCACGGGAGGGATGATATGTAGCAGGTACTTGGACTGAGACGATGATGCAAAGTTAAGCCCAGATGCAGTGGAGGGCGTGACTGACCGCCAGGGTAACTCGGGACTGGATGCAGAAGGAGAGCTTCCCGAATGAGTCGGGGAAGGTGACAAGAAGGTGCCAGTAGAAGTCGTTGCGGGGAGTGGGGTAGAGACACCAAGAGCGTTGGCTAACTTTGCGAGGCGATGTGGTGGAAGCGGTGCGCGTGGAGGTGCCCAAGATGGTCCCAGACTCTGTGAGTACACCGAGGCATGAGAACTTCGTTGTGATTGCATAGACGCAGCAAGCCGTCGGTCGTGGAGAAAAATGCAGAGAAAAACAGAGTCAGAGCTTCAGACTAAACGGTACGTCGATCCAAGAAATGGTAAACTGTGGTGACTACTATGGCCCCGGGCAGTACTATGCAAGTTGTTGTATCGTTCAGTGATCTGATGACCACGGCAATGAACACGTACATACCTCGAGCAAACAAGGGGATACGGTCATACAAATGGCTGGGTGACGCAGTAGCAGCAGTGTCGGTCAGCACCAGATGGCAGGTTCACGTAGCTCTGCGTCGCTGGGACTGGTGAGCTCGATGATTGAACAGAATTTCCAACTTAATTGTCAAGTCCTTCGATACGTGGGAAGTCACGTCCAAATCCGCAATTGGCACTCGGGTCGCGACCGTACGTGATAGCGAGACGCAAGACAACCGTGACTCTTCTTGACCGACCACGGAGAACGCGTCGTCAATCTTAGTGTTCGCTGTACAATCGTAAATCAGCAAACTTGCAACCACCGACTCGGATCCCGGACTTTCTTTCCCTACGGTTCGCCAATGGCATTCTGATAGTCTTTGCCAGTCTACAGGTCAAACTGCAAAGCTGGCTCGCGCAGCATCACTGCGCCATTCTTCAGGTCTACTGTTGCACCTGACTTGCCTGCTTTCTGGCTTCGGCCATGACTTGTACCACTCTGCTGACTGCACAGGTCTCGCTTGTGGTATGTGCTATTCCGACCCGAGCGCACTCAGCCAATCTGTGTCCATGGTTCAGGCAATGGTACGGCTGAATAAGTTGTTTTCCTCCTGCGTATCAGGTCTTTTCCGGAGATCAAGAGTCGAACCTGCCGAGTGGTTGGTCTGAACAACCTCGTGACTCTCACGTTTCTGAGGTTACCTGCTCGCGTGAGATTCCCTGTGATGCGAGTCCGTCCTCGATGGTCATTGGCCAACAATTCTATCTCTAGTTCAAAGGCGGAATATTATCTGGTTCCGAAAATGGAACATGTTTTTTTTTTCTCGTCCAAGAATGTTGGGTTACGATGGTGTCTTGCGAGATTTCCGACGGATAAAGCCATCGTCAAGCCAATTATTGTCGGTGGAAGTACAGCACAGCGGCTCTATCACTTCACAATCGACGCTGGCCCATCGATAGGAACGATCTCTGCCACGGGAGCCGGATCCACTCTTCCCCCCCGATGTGAAATGAGCCGGATCGAGCGCCCTGCTCCTCCTCGCTCCACTGGAGTAACCCTTCTACCACCGTTGGGGGCGTGGGTGGGGACAGAAGACTCCTGATCGACTCACTATTTAGCTGTATGATCAACGTTTTTGATGAATTGTGGAGGGAGACGTTGCATCTACGTTTGTGAGCACAAATAAATGAGCTGGCTAAAGACTGCAAGGGGGCGTGAGAAGAGAGATGGGTGGTAAATGAAGGAGACGGGGAACAATGGAAGCCGGTGGGGTCGCACCACTGTTCCGTGGTTTGGTTCTGGTCCTCGAACCTCAACACGGAGGATCACAACCATTTCAACTTGGGTGGCCCATTGTTTCTCTTTCTACGCTTCTTCTTTTCTTCTTTGACCCCATTTTTTGCCTTTTATCACATTGAGTTCACGATTGCCCAAGTCGCACTTTTCATTTGACACCACGACCCACCCACGACTCGTAGACGATGGATCAGCACAACCAGCACAACCAGCATATCCCCGATGATCACAATCCAAATCTCGGTCAGACGGGGCCTTATGGTTATTATCCTGCCGAGCACGAAACATCTTACTCCCTCGCGTACAACCACCAGATACAGCAGCAACACTCTTATCCGCTACAGCATCCTGCCACTCATCCTCGTGGGTCTACTTCCTTGCGTTCTCTCCTCGCCTGAACCTCATGTTGATCTGATAATGTGCTCGTGTACTTTGTTTGTAGGTCATGTCTCCGCGCCAGACCTTCATCACAGCCTCCAGTTCCATAATCTCAGCCTCATGCCCACGCATCAATATCCGCCACCCGTGTACACCTCATCGCCACAACATGTGTCAATGGCCCTCCCTGCAGGCTCTCCCCCTCCGCCCTCCCCTCACATGTATGATCCCTTGTCCCCTCCCATTTCAGGATCAGAGACATCAGCGGACGGCATCTACCACCATTCGAGAAATAGCAGTGGGACTGGCTCCCCTTCATCGTCTAGAGGAGCCAGCTTAGTACACCGCACATCCTTACGTTACAACCCAACCCCCTCCCCAACAACGAGCTCGTCAGGGCGCCGTGGTCGTGCTCGTTCATTAAACGATTCAGACGACGAAGATATGGGTGCTACCTTGGTTGAGAACTTCGCTCACACCCGCAAGGAGGCGACGCGGCGGCAAAGAATTGAGGCTGAGCAGAGGCGGAGAGACGAACTACGCGATGGTTATGCGAAATTGAAAGACGTTTTACCTGTCTCCAACCAGAAGAGCAGCAAGGTTTCGCTGCTCGAGCGAGGTAAATCTCATCCATGTCCATCGTGGCTATCCTCTGTCTCACCCATCACTTCCTGTAGCCACCAACCATATCATTTTCCTCGAGAAATCCACCCAGGAGATGCAGGCTCGTCTCCTGGTGTTGGACCAAGAAGTTCAACGGCTACGAGCTGTGAATGAGAAGATCTCGCTTGGTGTCACCAACTCCCCTGAGCCTGGCAACGTCAATGGTATCGATAGCAGACCGCTGTCTCCCCCCCCTGAGCCTGGCATGCCGAGCCACTCACTCACTCACGTCGAAGGTCAAGAGCCACCACGAGAGGACTCTCGTAGCCCTTCCCAATCGGAAGGGTACTGAACGATATCCAATCCAAACCCACTATTTCAATGGACTGCTGCTTTTTCTTTGTTCATCTTGTTTGTTTGTTTTTTCCGACGACTCCTGTCTCATTGCAACCTGTGTATTTTTTATTCCTGTTCTCTGGCGCATCAGAAGGGGAGGCGACATTCTCACTCGCGCTTTTCGAGCTCGTGGCGCTGGGTCGCAGCGCACTGCGTGAAATCACGTTCAGAACGCCCCCTTGCCCCATCGAGGCGACCTACGACTCGACGTTGCTGGCGGGTTGCCTATCGATCCGAGAGGGACACGGTCACTTTTAATTGTGCCCCATCTCGTTGATCGATGGTCCCATCGACTTCCTTTCGCCTCGTTTCTCCCAAACAGCATCTATCCCCAGCGGATCTGCCGCACTATCCCATAATCACCGCTGCGCCTCGTTCCTGGTTTCCATTACCACTTCTATCGCTAACTCCCGTTGCACCCTTCCCGACAGCAAATCATCCATTCATCTTTCAATATTACATGTTGCATCCTCACGTGACCAATTTGCAGTGTCCATGAGTAGATGCCTCTCCGCCTTGCTACGACCGCAGGACACGATATTAACGACTGAACGAACTGATTCTTGACGAATTCTGACGAATTCACTCGACGGGGCAAGCAAGGGGAGCACGCGCCGAGTTTCATGAAACCCACCCGACGAAGCAACACGGCCAGCCGTCCCCTCCCTCGTTTGGGAGGAGAGGACTATTGGCCTGTGGCTGTCTCGAAGATAGCCTTTGTTGTCACGGGTGCCCGCTCCAGCAGTGGGCTGGAGGAAAAAATGGTCTACCGAAAGAAGGATGATATTGGAAAGAATTGATCTATTATTTGTAGTCAGGACAGTAGTCTATCCAGTACATCATGCTACACCGTTTTCATATCCATTCCATCTTTTTCTTTGGTCAAACAAGTGAGCGCTAATGCGTGTTGCTGATCGCTGATTGGCACCAATGAGCCATATTTGCTGTCAAATTCTTATTGCCTCAGGCACTTTACTTATCGATGGGCACAACCATGCGTAGCGGCTCTCCGCTGGCCGCAAGGGTTAAGGACAGGCGTCCGACGAGAAAACTTCTTAACCCTTGGTCGCAATGAAAACCAGCGAACTGCGGCCTCCGATCCGGAATTCAGACCAATGGCAACTCAGGACGCCCTGTATCAGTTGCGCTTCGACTGAGCAGGGCCAAACAACCGTTTCAGGATGCCAGGGTCCCGGACATTCCTGCTGGTACGGAGTAACGCCTCAGTCCGCGGGATTTGAAGCCCCTAGCTGTACAAACCAGGAGAGAGTTTTGCGCTCCGTGTAATTAACAGTGACATGGCACTGAAAATAACATATGAGGGTCGGGTTTCACAGCTGCGGTGGCCTAGACAGGCGATGACCCTGATCTGCTAAGCACACCGTTACCGCTCTATCGGGACTGGCATCTGAGCTTTGTCAAGAATAGATGCGAATTGGGCGGAGGGGTTGTACATGGACCGGTGAACCGCCAGTGGAGACGAGTAGCAAAACAGACTATTTTCCTTGGCTCAAGGAACATTGCAAACTCATTGTCGAGGACACCCCGGATCAGTAGTCGGCCCCGAGTAAATTCTTGTCTTCAATGTCTTGTGGATTGGTGTAGGAAGAGCCGGAGCAAACACAGCAAGATACAGCAAAACTGCAGCCCATTCCAGATCAAGCCACACCGCTACGAACCAGGCGGAGATGAAAATGGCGCTGGAGGTAGTACATAGCCAAGTCCATTCTCTGATGGCAATGCTAGAACTAGAGTGCGGACAAATTTCAAAAGGGGGTGAGTGGTTAGGAAAGCAATTACTGATCGATACGCACAAAATGACATGAGGCACAAGTCAAGGGTCAAAGCGAATTACTTACTGCCAGACTGATTTGGGAAGCTATGAGGAATACCAGGGTCATAATCTGTGCGGCGTGAGATTCATATGCTCTGGTCCCCGCGAAACGATCGTCTGACGCGACGATTTAGAGGGGGTTGGCAAAGCGATGTCACGAGGGCAAATGCTGATATCGCCAGTGAAGCGCCCTGGGGACAACTTTAAAACATGGTTCAGCAACAAAGTTTGTGTGCGATGAAAAGTGCTAATGCAGCGTGGTTAACCGGTCAACCGGTCACGGTTGTTTTGGGAACTTGGCGTGTCGAGAATGTCCAACTTCCAAACGGCAGGAGCAAAAACACCAAATTTCTCGCCACATCAGAGAAATATTAATCTTGTGTAGATCTAACTTACGGATATCACAGATGCTACTTAGCTTATAGTGGCGATCCGCGCAGCTGGGTGTCACGTAGCGTCACGCATAACGTGTGATCGTAACACGCTTTTTCATCACACTTACCTTTTTGAACTAGTCCCCTGCACTACCTGCATTTTCCATCAGGTCTCTCCTGTGCAGTCACCAGTGTGCACGACGAAACCAGCCTGCTGAGTTGTCTGGGCGTGCTCGATAGTGGTTTACCAGCCGAAAGCAAGTTACTGGTATGGATGCATGACTCTGGCTTAGAATTACCCGAACCGTCATTGGCAGGATGTCTCAAGTCAGGGCCTACGCTCAATCAGCGCAACGAGTTCGGAACACCTTAGCGATCAAGGGACCAGCTTCTGAAATGGAAGGGAATCACACTAAGCTCACTGACCGTCACAGTAGTCTGTATCGTGACAGCAAATAGTAAATCTCATTCGCCTCTGTCTGTTTCACTGTCCAGACTCAGGTCTCCAGTTGGTCATCATGGTTCGTTCAAACGCAGTGCTCGTCTAGCATTCGAACGTGGCCTCGTGCGGTGAGTTCCTGCTATCTCTGTCGCATGTTACAGACTTTTCCCTGGGAAGCAGGCCTTGCTGTTGATGCGACTTTATTACGGCGCTCATCTTCGCTAGACCTGTTTCTAATCTGGATTGCTGCCGATATTTCGCTTTCCAGTTGCTCAAGTCGACCTCGTGGATGCTGATACTTCTCATTAAGACGGTCTTGGCCGTCTTGGTATCTCTCCGGGGATTCATCGCAATGTTAGCGGGATATGGATCATGAGCACCCCGCTCAACCTTGGACGAGCCAATTGCTGCGAGTCCGGATATTATCCGTTGGACTCCGATCAACGGAGTGGTCGTTGTTTGCCTGTGTTATCTTGGATAAATGTATAACGCTCAAGGTCCTTCTCTCTTCCTTCCGTGCGTGTGAATGCTGTCTATTACTGAACCACATTTTGGAAGATACTGTATGAATTGCCGCGGAGAATGAAGCTTTCTATCGAAGGATGGTCCTTGCGTTGGTCGCTTGACCCAAAGTCTTGTGGAGGACTTTGATTGCCTCCCTGAGCGAGGTCCAGCATCATCGCCTCCTGGGTGCGTGTTTTGGTAAAGTCTGATTACGTGTATGCGGTAACGTCATCTGATCCAAAGAGCAGCATTGGCTCCATTGGCCGCTGAAGCCAATAGCGCTTCCCGTGCTTCTCTCATACTAGAGGGTGATAAGTGCTCGGCGATTCATGTCGTACGGGCAGGCATTGTGTCACGGTGCGACTACAGTGCAATTATCGGTCAAGACTGGTACAATAAACGGGATGTCATAACAGGGGCACAAGGTGATGGATGCGTTTCGAAGACCTGCTCTCACACGGATCTGCGTATGACTTCAGAGCATGCCGGCAAGAGGCTCTTTTTTCCGTGTTTAACAACGCTTTAAGCCCCTGGGAGAATAAGGGGTTCACATTGAAGGACTTGGAGGTTTTACCACGGCTGACATTGTTGTTATTTTTTTCGAGAAGTCCAAGCGCTCCGTCGTTTTATGTGATAAGATGACTATTATGAGCAAGGTTAGTTGAGGAAATGGGACAACGGGGTTTGTGACAGCGTAAATGAGATCGCAGCATGTCAGTTCATAAGGGACTAGTGATGATCGGGTACAAGTATTTAGTGATGGATCCGTCGAATTGGCAAAGCGAGCGCAAGTGACGGGTCAGATGAATAAAACGTTCCAAGGTCTGGCAAACAGAAACAGTTGGTGGGTGTGGGTGTTTTTGCAGGGGTGGAGAGGGCGGGTGAGCGGAATGGCCGGGTGGTTGTAACCTTGTGCCAAGCCGGACCTTGATATATATAAAGAGGTGGGTGGGAGACCGGAGCCGCGGTGCGATGTGGAAGGAGTCCTCGGGGGGAAGTTGGGAGGTATGAAAGAGCGATGGGCGAGGAAGTGGGTCGAGGTGTTGATGGACGATCGTGGAGAGGAGGTATCGCAAGGGTGCTAGGGTAGCGGGTAAGAACATTCATGGATGAGGAGGGTGTTCTGATTGAATGAATGGTGATAGAGTCAGTAGAGACGAGAAAGGGTGATGGGAAGCTGGGAGAGCGGGGTGAAGATGGCCTCGAATGGAAAGGATCAGGAAAGGGACCCAGGAAAGGGGGACGAATATGCCGTTTGAAACTGGACGTTCTGACACATAGTAAGTAGTAGATTGATGGATATCAATGAATGCCCTTTCTGTGCACAAGAAGACAGGGACTACAAATCCCGATGTGTCACAACATGAGGCAAACTTCCACAATTCCCTTTTGTGCCAACGTGTGAACTTAATTCCCAGTTTGGCATTTCCTCCCCGAACGGGTCGAGTATGGAAATATATTTATTGGACGGAATCAAAACTCTCTCCCTCATCCTCTTTTTACGCCATCCCCGATCCCCTCATCCCTCCCCGCCCTTTCTCTTTTCTTTTCTTTTCTTTCAATTTCTTCTGCTCTTGTGTCTATTGTGCGGTCGGGACGACAACAGCGAGCCCATTGTTGCACTAACGTAACTATTCACCGCTTCCATACCGACTTTTGTACTTGCTAATCAATCATTCACATAGGTTCCCTCGTATTCCAGCTCTTTTTATTCCGCCTTTCATCTGTCTGCAGTGCAACATCCCCCCGCCCTCCATCAACCGACGCATTTTTTTTCAGTCCACCCAACCGCTTTTGACGCCATGGAAGCTACCCTCCTCGAGCACCCCCGCAGCCCCACCTTCATGGATGCTCCCTTTTACGAGTCCCTTTCCAACCTCGAGCCTTACCTTCAATACCCTCAGTCTCCCTACGGTGTCTCTACCATGGCTTGTAAGTCACTTGCTCCTCAACCGACGTGCAGAGATAACTCACTCTCAACCTTCTAGTGCCTGGTCCCTCTTCCTCATCTCCTCGTCTTGACTTTAATTCTTTGAACTTGGCCAACACCATCGGCGAGTACTCGTACACTCCGAGTGCCAACTACACCACTGCTTCCCCCGGTCGCCCTTACACCCCTCCAGACAATGGCATCTCGCCCCCCGCTGTCTACAACCTCAGCGGTGGTGAGCTGTCATCCGACGGTATCGCCTCGGGCAGGCACAGCCGCGGCAGTGGCACCCACTCGCCTTCTTCAGTTCATAGCGTTCCCTATGCTTCCGTCCCTCGTTCCCATCGCTTCAACCCTATCGCTGCCCCTGCCACACGTTCTGCGGCCAAGGCACCGAGAAGGAAGTCGCGCAACGACGATTCAGATGACGATGATGACGACTTCCAGCCCGCTATCACCACTGGTACCACCACCGATGTGCGTCGTGAGACCATTCGTCGCCAGCGTATCGAGTCAGAGCAGAGGCGTCGCGACGAGCTTCGCGACGGTTACCGCAGACTCAAGGATGCTCTTCCGGTTTCAAACCAGAAGTCGAGCAAGGTCTCCCTTCTTGACCGCGCTACTACTCACGTCAAATATCTCGAGATGACGGCACAACAACTTCAGACGAGACTCCAACAGGCTGAGAACGAGGTTCAGCGACTTCGCACGTGAGTATATGTTTTCCAGAGCTGTGATAATAGCTAAACCATTGGATCAGTGTCAACGAGGCGTTGATGCTGGGCACAGCCGAGCAACGACATGCCGCCGCCGCTGCCGCTGTTGCGGTAGTATCGCAACAGTCGCAGTCATCCTTCTGATGGTTGATCTCGTTCGATATCGCTCTCTGGACACCAAAAGCCCCCGCGTCAGTCGGTTACATTATCTTTCATGGACTATTATTGCACAGATGACTTGCATGACTGGAATACCTGCCTGGCTTGCAGGTCGCATCACTACAATGGACACTTAGCATCACACGTTTTTATATTGCATTGCTCACAACATCGCATCATTTACCGCGGTTCTCCCACAGCTGTTGGGCTGACGTTAGCTGTCAGCGACGCTTCGCTTTCCGACCCTCGTGTAGACGGTTTGGCCGCGCCACTCGCTCACGATGCATGATCTGTGTCAGAGGTCAGCCCGCGGCTGCCTCTTGGACTGGATCAGCGTCTTTGAGCTCGATGAGATTCGGATTACGATGAAGATTGGCCTCCCCGGTCTCGGTTGACAGAGCACTCGACAACGACGCTAACGCAAGACCGCAGAGCTGCTTGAGGCGCTTGGTTACGCCCCCATGCGAGCGGCGTCCTTCGCCGCGCCTGCGTGCACATCTTGTTTTTTTGCACCCGTTGCCTGTTGTCTCTCCGTCCCACTCCGTATCAGTCCATCGCGCACTTGTAGGCGAACGACCACTTAATTGCGGTTACGTGCCTCGTGCGAGCCGATACACTGGCTTCATCGCCACCATCCCCTCACCACGTCTTCAATATCACAACACGGATCGGTTTATTTAGCCGTCAGCCTCACGCACCTCCCCTGATGAGGACCGCTTTTACGCGCATTGTTTATTATCGCTTGATTTATACGCGTTCCCCATGTCACGAAATAGGCGACTGATCAACGCTTGCTTCACGACTTCCTTCTCTCCTTTCCATCAGACCTTCCGCGAGTACTGGTGAGACGTCAAGACTCTCGACCTTGTGCTGCCGTGCCCATTGTATGTGTACGGTTCAGGTGCAGCGGTGGTGGTGCTCGACTGTAGGGAGTTCGTGGATTGGTGTTGGCGAAGGCCGTTGACGAAAGATCGTCCATCAAACGATACGCTGTTCCAGTCTTGATTCACATTCCGTTCTCGTTGCGCTCGCTACTTCTCGTCTTTTCGCTAGCCGACTGCGTTGAAGAGTGCTTGAGCGCCTGGAACGAGATGTTGATGTCGGACTGAGATGAACGGTTCCTGTGGTTCCATCCCTCCCGCTTGCGGGTGCTGGGAGTATCGCTTTTCAGGACCATGCTTTCCGCTTCGAATATGCCCTTCTCATGCCCCCGTTCACGCCTTGCCCTGATATCACCACTAGGTTTTATTGCACACGCTATTACGGCACTTGTCCTCACTCGCTATCTGGTATCCGACCCCCGCTTCCTGTTATCTGACTGCGCATGTGTTAGTTGTCTCCGTATCCCGTAGACTTGTCGGTTATTGTGTACATGTCTTGTTCCTGACATGCACCAACTTGTACTGCATTGACGATGTAGCACTGCTCTTGTATAACCTATAGCCAATCAAACGACCATCGCACATTTCTGTCTAGATTTTGTCTGATTCTGAGTAGGGGAAACCGAACTAGCAAAGTTCGTTGCTTTTATGAATGCGTAACCTTATCCCACAGTCGTCCTTCGGAAGCAAACTTCCTGTCCCAAACCACTACGCCTGTGCCGCCGAACACGATGTCAACGCCAAGCGGAGAAAATGCTGAGAGACCGGCCATCCATCGCCAGTTGAAAATCAAGGTTGGAGTGACCAAACGGTGCGAGAGGCATCTCCGCCTATTCCTCTTGATAAATGAGAGAACACAGAATCTGAGCGCTGACAATCACGTCACGGTGGAACAGGCTCCTAAAAGAATATCACCTGTACAGTAAAGACGCAGGGGAGCAGCAACGCAAACTGGATAAGATGATAGCAGAGAACGCGGAGGGGTGGGAGATCAGACAAGCTGTGCGTGTCGCCTCAATGCTCACCCACACTCCTTGTACAGCACGGAAATAAGAGCTGAATGTGTCGCATCCTTCTGTTCTGTTCCATCGTGCCGTTTCGCCGTTTTCTGATCGACATTCATAGAAAAGGATATTCGATGAGTCTCAAAGAATGATCAAGGACACCAGTGTTCGCTTAAGCAAGGCGGTCCAGGAGCTGCAAACTCTTGTCGTACGTTCTTCCATTACAAGACGCTACCACCTCCTATCAGCTAACATTTCCATTCCATGAAAATAGTCGACTGTGAAAACCAAACCAGAGTTCTCCGAAGATAAGGAACTCGTGGAGGCCGAGAAGGAACTCGGAGAAGCGAGCGCGTAAGTTCTAGGTTTTGATAGTCCACGAGAAGCACTCTTTAATCCCTCGCAGCGTGGTCGTCCAAGCATGTCCAGTCTCGACTTAAGCCCGCACTTTAAATACTTTAACCATGCATCATTAAACCACGGGTCTGTATATCTTACCGCATCAATTGCATCCTTTTATTCCCGTGTATCCATACGAGTTTGGGACGGTTTGGCTACACCGATCTGTCCCCGTTCTTGTGCGGCCTTGAGGCGCGTGAGGGCATCGAGGATCCCAACCCATGCATCACGGCCTACCCTCTCTTCTTGCAACCCCAGATATACCTCACCCGTGCCTCCGCCATCTGTGGGGATGTTAACACCAAGTGATGGAGGGACAAACCCGTGAGGAGGGGCGTTGATTGTAGACGGTGCGATGCGAGATTGACGTATATGTGCCAAAGAAGAGCGGATGGCGACCTGTATAGACTACCAGTGACTCCCGCTTTACCGTGTGCTCCAAGAACCACAAAAGACGAGACTTACGTCCAGTCGCTCAAAGTATTCGCTGACTTCGAGTACGAACTGTTCAGAGCGTTCCTCTCCTTGTGGGAGGTTATCGTCGGGGCCGTCTGTCTGCGGTAGGGTGAGCAGCGAGACTGACGATGCAGCCAAGGAGAGCAGGCGAGTGATGTCCTAGGACTCGTACTAAGTCGGTTAGGCTCACGGACAACGTTGAATTTACCAACTCTCTCTACTTCTCCAAGCGCATATATCTGACGCGCCGTTCGGCTCGAGGTCCATATTGGATCTATCTCCGCGCTAGGATCACCATCTGTTCGCTCTTCTGCCTGCGCCATGGAAAGAGGAGTCACCTGGTGGTAGGCCGCCGATTTTGTTGTGCGGCCTACTAGGCAAAGTGACTAAGCGGCCCGGGTAATCTCACCATCCAGCCAAGGCTGGCTCAGGTGGTTGCATCGTCAACAAAGTTCTTATCGAGAGCAAGTACACAGCAGAGTAGCAGAGCAAGTAATAAATATACAAGTGAATTATCGCGCCGTTCATAATGTAGTCGTGTCCTCAAACGAGCTTCGCCTTCTTATTAGGCTGCGGTGTTGATTTATCCCCGTCCTTGCGCTTCTTCACCCCTCCTCCACCCTTGATGTTGCTCAACATGTCCTTGACCCTATCCTTGACTAAAAACGCGATGCGGCCAACGTCAGAGTCTGCGCCGTTAAACGTGATCGCGTTCCGAATCATCAAATCAATGTCGGCCTCGAAGGTATCCATCGAGTCGTATTTGTCATTATCCAGCCTGGTGCGAATCGTTCTAAGGTCCCTTGCATCCTTCCTGGGAATCACTTGGAAGTACGTTGGGATGCCCAAGAGTACCGGGTCAACGGGTTCTCGGAACACAAAAGAACTAACCGCGAGAGGTTAGCTGACGGTTTGAGCCGTTCCAGTCCACTTACATGTCCTCCCTGACTAACGTCGTCATGAGCCCCTGCAAACTTCGTTTCTCTGCCCAAGAAAGCCTTTTCTCAAAAATCTTCGACCACTCTTTCTTGAACCCTCTTTCGACAGCATCGGCGCACTCAACAGGGTAAGTAGTCGGAGGATTGAACTTGCGGCAGTTGTTGAAGACGAGTTCTGCGTCCCTGGCGAAATCCTCCATGGTGGAATATTTGCCTTCCGATAATTTTTGGCCCATAGTGCCAAAGTCCATAGGGTTGGCAATCTCGTCAAAATACCTAAGATCAGAGTTAGTGCATTTCCACCTCACTGCTCGGAGGAACTCACGTAGGACAACCGTCTCTCACCGGATCTACTGGGTGTGCAAAGATGGGGTATTCGGGGAGTCTCGAGATGGCCTTCAAAACGTCTTTACATTTCTTCTCATTAAGTGACGTAGCAGAAGGGGTGGCTCTGGCCTTGGAAGGCGTAGGCTGAGCACCGGAGACCTCCCGCTCTTTCCCTTTCAAAGAGATGCGAGGTACCTCGGTTGCTGGTCCGGGGGTTGGAGTGGGCTCGGCTACCTTGTCTTTCTTGGATTTAGTGACCTGGGGTACAGTCTTCGGAGTCGTACTTGAGCTGGCGGAGGGCACGCTCGCCCTATCTTTCCTCGAGATAGGGTTGACGGATGCCAAAATGCCGTCCTCTCCTTCAGCATTAGGTTTTCTACGTTTGACGGGTGGTGCACTGCCAGACGCCTTGGCGGGGGGCGACTCTTTCGTTGGCTCCATCTTGCGCTGACGTTTCTCTTCGTCCTTTTCCCGTTCAATAGCGATAACTTCTTGGAGTAGGTCATGAGAGCCATCGTCAACGTACGGGGGTGGGGCATCGTCAGGAATCTTTGGCTTGCGACCTTTGGGCTTTGGTGGGGCTTTAGGAGCATCCGAAGGTTTCCCGACGGGGACAGGCTTCTCGCCGACCTTCTCGACAGGTTTCTCGGGAGCCTTGACCTGGGCACCGCAACCAACTTTGAGCTTGATGACAGGTCGCGGAGCAGGGGCCTGTTTCGCGGTCGGGACTGTGACCGCATTAGGAGCAGGGGCTGGTGCTGGAGCCGGAGTAGGCCTCTTCTGATGTTGGTGCCTGACGATAATAGATGGCAAGTCTTCAGTGGCAGGTTCCGCTGCCTTGTTGGCAGCTTCGAGGGTCTTGTTGATACGGTTCCACACTGATAATGCCTTTGCTCAGCAAGATGACAGCCTGAGGTGGGACTTGACAACTCACATTTCTCGAAGAAAGTTTCCAGGAATATGGCCTCGGTGTGTGCATAGCTACCAGCGGCACTGTACTGTTTCGCGTTCGCAATCATCAGGCGGAAATCGGCCTCGAAGGCAAAGCGGTCCTTATAATGGCCCTCTTCCAGCTTGGCACCGATAGTGCTGAGGTCCATAGGGTGCTTTATGACCTCATAGTAGCTAACGAGAGGACGTCAGTACACGCCCACAGTATCGACAAAGTCGCGAGGTACACACTTTGGAGCATGATCTCGCACTGGATCTACTGGCTGCATAAAAAGCATTGCATTCTTGTGCAGCTTCAGTTTCTTGAGCGCGTTGCGGCAAGCACGTATGTCGTTCATGCTCATCCCTCCCGATTGTGCCTTTGGAACATATGGAGGCTTAACACCATTCAGAGGTTTTCCCTTCGGTTTTGACTTGGCCTTTGCAGGCGGTGGAGGTGGAGGCATGGTACCAGTACGCGCGGCGACGGGAGTAGTAGCAGGCTGCGTCGAAGCTCGAACTTGTGACGAACCGGGCATGATCTTGAGCTTGGGGGGAGCAGGTGCTGCCGCTACAAGAGGGCCACGCGGAGGCGGGCCAACAGATTTGAGGGGCCGCGCTACCTTGGAAGCTACCTTGACCAGTGGAAGTTGGGGGGCTTGTTCCCCCACAGGAGTCGGAGGAAGGTGAATTGTGACTTTGGGTGGGGCCTCTTCAACACCTCTGAGAACCATGTCGGCTAGTTTGATAATACCCCATCGGACCTCGTGATCAACGTCAGGAGCACTGAGGAGAAAGGTGTCATCAATGTTAGTTTCGAACGCGTGAAGAGGACAAGCGACAGTTTCGCTCACAGTGCGATTGGCATCAAGAATTCGCGCAACACCTCGTTCTTGCCAATTTCACGATCTTTGCGGAGGACTTTGATCATCATATCTACCTCACTCTTCTTAGCCTCTTTGGCTTGAGGAGGTATAGATCCGTCTTCTTCGATCAGCAGCGATTCCGAATCTTTCAACCCATTCTTCATCTCGCCCATGGATACCAAGAGAGCCAAACTTTGACATGCACATCGGGCTACGTGGCGCCGGACGACACGCGAAGGATCATTGGCCATCACTGCCAAAACGTACCGCATGATCGCAGGTGCGTACCACTTGGACATGAACAGCCCATCAAATGCAGCAATCCGGACTTGTGTGTAATTTCCCTCACTGATATCAGATTAGCACCACAACGCCAACCGATGACAAAGCCAGAAGAGACCAATGACTACACACCGAGTGAGGGGGAAAAAGACTCGCAGGTCATTTGGGATCAGGTTTGCAACCGTGAGAAGTAGGTAGAACTGGAGCAATTTAGAATGTGAAGCACTCTGCATTGAAAGCGGAGGGCCTCACCTCCAAGGCTGCCGTTGTCACGACGTTGTGAGGGGAAGGAATCAGCCTGTCCATACTCCGATACCTACTAATCTCGTCGATCGCTTGCTTCATCAGACTGGTGTCCTCGGCATTGTGCTCAGAGCGCACTTCCTCCTTTAAAAGTTCGCCACGCTCAGGGGAGGTGGTTGATACAGTTGCGCAGGCTGCAGTAGATATGAGGGTGCAAATATAAAATGCATCGGAGTACTGTGGCCCAATAAACTTGTGTACTTTGTCTTAAGCTGGGTGGAACCTACTGGGTTCGCGGTGTTATCATTGTACCGCAACTGATCCACTAGGAACTGTCGGACCACCGCGGGGGTCTTGCCGTTCTCGAAACGAACCTGAGAGATGGCATGCACAAGCGCCTGCAAACACTAATAAGTCTCGTTGGGGCTAGGCCGAACACGTGTTGACGCACCTTGCGGACGAAATACTCCGAAAGGTCGGAGAAGTCGTTGGGCTTTGGCACATACGTGTGTGAGAACAAATCCTGGCTCGCATCCTCAGGGTCGTAGCAGTACCGTAAGAAAAGCTTGAACAAATGAAAGAGGCCTAAAAATTCAAGCCTCCGGATTGCGCACTGCCCACGGCGGCATCAGCCCAAACACAGGGAAAGGTCTTCTTTCGACTTACGTTCACAAGAGCAAGGGCGGCTTCAGATCGTATCCGATAATAATAATTCGATACCAATACGGTCTTGGTAAACGTGCTAGAAACGATGGCATTCGGTTGTTTGGCGAGGGCGTGAATAGCCTATAAAGAGCTCAACACAATAGGTAATATCAAGAATGAGAGGGCTGACCTCGACCTGGGCGACAACATCTCTATCACGCTGGAGTTGAGACACCCACATAAAATCAGGCTGCTCGAACGCGATGGCAGCGATCCACTCAAAGTCGGCGTCCATACGGATCCATTCATACGTAGCGCCCGACATGACTTGTTCGTCCTCTTCCGTCCAATCAGCGACTTTCCAATTCTCTCGCTCCTTTTCCTTCTCCCATATCTCAAGCCCGAATCCCATGTCGATAAGACCCATCGCCTCGGCCGCTTCGGCGTCACCTTCTGCTGCTGCTTGTGCCGCTGCTTGGCGGGCTAAATAGCGCTTGGTGTTTCGACGGATACGTTTGTACTTTGTGTTGAAGGGCACTTCATAGCGCTTAAATGGGGAGCGAATGTCAAGGACATGTTCGTATGGTGTTCCGTCAGCTTCATGAATACGAACAGTCATTTGACCCTTCGAAATGTCCTATAAGACCGGTTCTCCTTCATAATATCAGGAAAGACGCACCTCGAAGAACGGTACAGGCTTTAAAAGAACTTTCGACACCTCATTGTGTTCAAGAGCTTTGTACGCAGGTGCCTCTTGTCGCATCGTAATCTCCACAGCCATTTTCTTCCGATTGAATGATGCAGAAAAACCAAATGCGGGACAGCCACTCCCGTATAGCCACTGCTCCGCGAACGAGCGTAGATCGATCCCACTCACCTTTCTGCACGTGCGCAGAAAGGAATGGGTGGAGAGGGCACCGTTCGGCAGCTCGCCGCTTAGAGCAGACAAAAAGATTTTTGGAAGCACGCGCGAAAGCCCAAGCGAAGTTCCCGACTTGCCCAGCCGTCGATCAAGGATGTGGAGTACAAGGGGGGACTTGAGGTTGACGAACGGGAGAGTAGCAGAGTCCGGTGGATCTAAATGTTGGGGCTGGCAAATTGGTGGCATCAAACCATTGTCCCACTCTACAACGCGATGCATGTCTTGTTTCAGCCTGTAACGGTACTCGTTGTTGCCTAGTGATTTCCGCATGAAGAGGCCCGTGATGTAGAGCGCGAGCCCATTGACAAGCCATGTGTCGGACCATGCCTTAGGCAAAATGTTGATACCCATCCATTGGCATGCAAGAGCGTGACTTAGCGCCTGCCGAGTTTCGAAGACCTGTTCGATGGCGTCATCCCCATGGAGAAGGTCAACGGACACCAACGAAAGAGTTGCGCTGTCGAAGCGCTGAGTAGGCATTTCGTCCACAGCTACCACCTTGTATGAACCGAATGGATAAGATCCAAAGTCAGCGCTGTAAAAGTTCATCGCCGAGCGCAAGAACGAGGTGGAGGTATGCAGCATGGATTCGTGTCCAGGCAGACAGAACGCATGCATAAGGGGCTGCGTGACGCCCGACGCCTCTTCCGTCGAATCAGCAGCAATAGGATAAACATGGAAAGGCCCTGCAGCGAAGGCGACATGCTGGACCGATGTCAACACCGTTTGAGAAAAAAGGAAGATTGTCTTGTTCGAGTTGTTCGGATGAGCGACCTACGATCCCCGTCGTCAGCATACGGAGGTACGGGCCAGTACGGAATCGCTATATACCTGTTCTACGAGGTCTCCACTGCAAACGACGACGGTTGGTATGGACTCTTGTAGCTCTTCGAACCCCCCATCGTCATTCCGGTGCGCGAAGTCGGGCTCCTCTAGGTACCTCGGGACAACGAACTCGAATTCCCAAGTACACTTTTCCCACAGGTTATCCAAGCACGGAACCCAGCCCCTCGCAGCATCGGGTGATGAAGGAGTAGTGTATGCATGAGGAACGCGCTAAGATGCATAAAGACCCCGACGACACGTATGTACCCCAAAAATGTACTCACATGTGGGTATGCGTCCGTGGGCAATACAAATTGTATGCCATCTACAGGATTTCTCAGGCTATATCCAATGTGGACAACGATAGGCATGAACTCCGGTCCCGGAGCTGGGGTCTGGGGCTCTGGCGTCGCAACTGTGTACAATTTTTGACCTCGCTTGAGCACCAAGCAACAAGTCAAACAAATCGCAACAAGGCAATGTATTCACCTTCGCTGGCAAGACCACTTGCCATTGAATGACCTGCGTGCCCTGATTGCCTCAATGAGACCTCCTTTGGGATGGCGATCGACAGTTCTCCTTCGTCCCCCTCTGCGAGTGCGGAATAAATCTTTCTCTTGAGTTCTGGGTAAGTATGGCAGTCCTGCGGTGTCGAGATGTTGATTTGTGCCAGCGGATCGAGGTGAACGAAATCAGCTTGATGGGACGCGACAGTCACCGAATGGATCGCTTCAGAACCCAAAAGGTGTCAAACCAGATAGTTTAACAGGAGACACCGCAAAAAGGACACGCACTGCATTGTCTAGAGTGGAGATGAATAGTACGTAGGTTTGCATTATTCGGTACGACTGTGATTTCGGTATAACCCTAAAGATAAAGGGGGGAAGTTGCTGTAGTGAGTAGCGCTCGTTGCAAGGCGGCAAGATGACCGCAAACAGACCCATAGACGACCAGAGAAATCGATTTCCAAGACAACTTTTTGGTGACTAGTAGAGACACGAACAGAGTGTCAGTATGAGTGAAATCAAAGGGAAAAGAGGATACTTATATGGAGAAACCGCGACGAAAGTACTCGCGCTGCATCTTCTAAACCTGCAACTCGAGTTCAAGCGCACTCAGAGTAACCTTTTCGTACTAACTGTTTTCTCGTTTCCGTCGACGTCCCGCGCAAGGTGAATGTACAGAATGGAGGAATGACTAGGGCAGGGTTGGTCGTTGTTGTTTCTCGGTGGACACCAGCTCCTTTAATGAGTAGCCAGTGTGTTGCGAGGATTCACTGACAGCAAAGGAACAACCGACAGTCGATTACGTAACACAGTAGCACCCGGATGGCTGTGCAAAATCTGTACTCGCCGACTTAGCAAGTTGTTCAACTTCAAGGTATTGAGAAAAGACCACAACGCCGCTCGACACACAACCGACACTGGTTGCGAATTGAAAGACAAGGTATTCGATAGGCGTAACAACAGATTATCAACGGATGCCTTCCAAATCGATATTTAGGCAACCAGGGGCAAAGCATTTCCAGCTTGTCCACCGATCACAAAGAGATCCTCTTATCCATGATCCAGATGCTTCGCAACACGTACTCAAAGCCTTTGTACGAGGCAATGAAAAAAAGGTGCATTTCTCTGTGATCCGTCTTTTTCCTTTTATCCATGACACAAGCTCGTGTAACTATGTAGGGCAAAACACGCGCCGAGCTAGAGGCAATCCTCGCCCCTGACGACATTGAACATGATGTCCATGCCAATGTCGGAGAGGCAGCACTGTACGGTGTCTACTTTGATGACACAGACTACGACTACATGCAACACCTCCGTACAGTCGGGACTGAAGAAGCAGGGGTTGAAAGCATCCTCATCGAAGCCCCCGCCACATCTCATAATAAGTTCAAATCGAAAGGAAAGGCAAAGGAAAAATCCGACGATCCAGTATCCTTGAAGGGTATACCGGCCGAAGCGCTACCTTCGAAGACCGAGATGGCGAGGAACTTCGAGACGCAGGGGGCGGTGCCTTCCTCGATTGCGGGATTTCAGCCGGATATGGACCCTCATCTTAGACAAGTACTGGAGGCCCTTGAAGACGATGCGTTCGTGAATGATGACACTGGGGACGATTTCTTTGCGGAACTAGTCGGTGAAGGTGAGAGGGACGAGGATGAAGAAGTCGATTTCGAGTTCCATGAATACGGACCACCGGAAGAGAGCGTAAGCGCAAATAAACTAACAGAGGAAGGGGGAAATGAGGCAGATGATAGCTGGGAAGCAAGGTTCTCGAAATTCAAAAAGGAGCAACGGGACGCCCCATGTCCATCCGACTCTGACTCTGACGTACGTTCCGAGGGCGGCGATACAGTCGGCAACCTTCCCAAGCTCCCCGTCATAGGTGGTAAACGCAGACGAAAAGGAACGTCCGATGCATCGGGATACAGCATGAGCAGCTCTTCGATGTGTCGTACCGAAGCTTTGCTCACCCTTGATGAGCGCTTTGAGCGTGTGCGCGTTTTTTTTCTGGCCCCTTGGCACGGTCTGATTACTATTACCCCCTTTAGCTAATGGAAAAAGAATATGGCTCTGACGGCGAAGAAACCCTTGATGACGAAGCACTCGAAACATCCTCCACTGGCTCCTCCCTCTCTTCATCCTCTGCTCCCAATTTAATAACCTCCCGCGAAGACTTTACCGCCATGGTAGACGACTTCATGGGCAACTACGAGTTGGTTGGCCGAAAGCTTAAGCTTGTCCTACCCGGGGACTCGGGCGCCCATAAGCTCGAGACGCTGAGACGCGCCATGGGACAGGATGAAAGGGTCAGGGTAGTAACCACGGGGGAGGACGATGAACATGAAGAGCTGGGTGATGCAGATTTTTTTAGTGGGCATGATGCGAAGGGGAAGGAGGATAGGTGGGACTGTGAGACTATATTGAGTGAGTGGATTGGACGATATGGTAAGCTTGATGTACTGACCGTAAGCAGCGACATACTCGAACCTCGAGAATCATCCCCATATTATCCGAGCACGGACGTCAAAGCCGGTGCCAAAGATCAAACTCGATCCGCGCACAGGACTTCCTAGCGCCAGAACTGGCGAGATGGATGACACAGGACATCAAAAGCTGGACACCTTGGTGGAGACAGAACAACCACAGCGAGGTACGCAACACCTTTCCTCTTTACCGCAAGGAACGTTAACATGTACCTCTTGAAGTGGTCAAACACACCGTCACTCGTCATCGCGACGAGTCGAAAGAAGACAAAAGGATACGCAAGGAAGCTGTCAAAGCGGAACGTCGAGCGCGACGTGCAGACAAGAAAGCGACGAAGGAACAGTTCAACGCTGAGATTCAGCATCAAGCACAGGGACTGTCTAACAAGGCGAAGACAAGCCGTGTACGGAAGCTGTGATGAAAATAGATGTACGAGGATTTTGTCTCTGTACTGGAATATGACAGGATATATTGGGTGCCTGATGACCTGCCTTCTCGACGAACGAAACCAGTTGTCTGCCTGGTCAATTCCAGCGTTGGCGTGTTGAAATTTAGTGGTGATAGACAAAAGCAACCGCTACTTGTCGAATGTTAATCAGGCCCTCTCAAATCCCCCTATCTTTTCTTTTTAACAACGTCTCTCTGCCTCCTTAGTAGGAGTCCTTACTCCCAATCATCCCATCACTTTGCGTATCCCCTGGCATGACCCGATCCCACCTCAACACACCCTCGAATTTAATCCCCGATTTTCCCGCAGTTCGAACGATTGGGCTGGTTCTTATCGCTCGCTTGCCATTGTACCTTCTGAAGACCGATTCTACTGGAAGCAGGGGCGTCGAGGGCATATTGAAGTAAAAGTCCGCATGCATCGGTCATTATTTGTGTTCTTGGAACTTTGAGACCATGATCTCAAATCCGATCTGTAATCAGGAAATTTGGCGAGGTGATTATGTAGAATAGTACGCCTGCGAAGTCAGCTTGCGAGGTAGGCGCAGTGGGTGTCTGAGTGTGGCGAAGAGTACGCGAGAGGTCCCGTTCGAACGGCTCGAGAAGCGCGGTGGTGAAGTGAGAGGCCGAGGTTCAGGGGCCCGATGGCATGTAATTGAAGAGCTCTGGGTGGGAAGCGCAGCCTTGGTAGAGTAGTTTGGAGTGAGGAGGGCCGTGGTGAGAATGCGCAGTGCTCACGATGGATGGGACGAGTTGACGCGTTCGTTCTCGAGCTCTTTGATGAGGAAACAGAAGTTGACGCTGAATGATGACTCTGGGGATGGCATGATGGACAAATACAGATGGAAGACGGGTGCACCGAGATGATAATCGATAACCACTACTCAACGGTCGAGTCGTACGTCCACTGGAATGGCAGCCCTCGTTGATAGTACCATTACTTGAGAGGGGTAAACCAGCTAAGGCAAGTCGGATTGAGCCGTCTTACTCGATAAGTACATACATCACCGACTGCTCGCCAACTCGTAGTACCCGGGGCATTCATCGACTCGCTCATCCATGGAATCTCCTCTTCTTCAATCCCCCGTACAAATCACTTACAGCGGCCTACCTTCCAGATCACGAAGCAGCACAAAAGTCGCAGACGATGTCACGAGTCTTACCTCTTTCAACCCCTTCTCAGAAGAGGACGAGAATGACCAGTCCTCTTACGCACTCGTCACTTCCCTCTTCTCCCGCATGAAGAGCAGTTTCTCCGCGCCTCTAACCTCTTCCTCTCCCTCTCCCATATTAATCGGTCACCAGGGTCCTCCAAACAACGATCAGAGACGTCCAACTGCTACTGCTCTCCAGAATACAAACCCCAACTTTTCGTCACGTTCCACTGCCGAACAACGTCCCACTTCCCTCAACCTTGTCTCTGTTGTCCCTGCTCCTCCCCTAGTATCCCTTACTCCCGTCGTATTTGAAGCACCCTCCTTTGGCCATGATTCTGACCGTTCGCTCTCTCGCGGTGGTCAATACGCTCCACTCTACGAGGGTCCCGATGCCGTATTCGGTACAGCTATTCCTGGTTTCCCTATACAAGACGACGCTCGCAGCATACGCACTACAGCATCTCTCAACAGGTCTGCTTCTGTATCAAAGGTCATACGCAGGATAAGGGGAGAGGGTGCGTGATCATCCAATCACATCACATCCCTTTTACCAATTGCATTTGGACAGGTTTGTCCCGCGACTATTGGATGGACGACGAGAATGCAAAGGAATGCTATGATTGCAAGAGTGTATTCACCACTTGGCGAAGAAAGCATCATTGTCGCATATGTGGCAAGTCCTGTCCCAGCCCTTCTCTGCCCAGTCCTCTAAGTCCTTACAGGCCAAATATTCTGTTCGCGCTGCGCATCCAATATTATTAAAGGCTCTCGATTCGGCCACAATGGTATGCTACGAGTATGCAACCTTTGTCTCGAGAAACTCGTCAATGTTGAAGATGACGACGACGACGATCGTCGCTCCGTCGTTTCATCCACCACCTCGCCATTCCCAGCTCATCAACTCGGCACAGACGCATTCGCCCTCAGCCTTGGTCATCACCCACAATCTCCTTTCGCAGCATCACAGCTATTTGGACGTACAAACGAACCCTTCAATTTGTACTCTATTGCAGAGACCAAGCGCTTTACATCAGGTTCTGAAGACAGCACCTTTGGGTCGCCTCAGGAGTGGGAGCCCGTTCGTGACAGCACTGCCCCATTCCGGCGAAACCTTGCAGAAGACGAGAAGGATCCCGCTTCCCTGCACCAACAACAGGACCAACCGTACGCTACGCCTGCTACTGCTCCTCGAGCCAAAACACCCATCGAGTTTCCGTCAACGGTACCAGTGAATGTGGAGCGGCCGACGATGAGCACGATCCAGTTTCCATTGAGTTCACCGGAGCATGGCGCAGGACTGGATAGTCCAGGGACGTATGGAGCGATGCGATCGAGATTCAATAGTTTTGGAGATTTTGACGCCACAACTCCTTTTATCAGGAGTAGGGTACAGAGTCGCTTGGACAGCTTCCCAACAATAGAGGGATGGCGGACGAGGCGCGAATCCACTGCGTAAGCACATTCTTCGACGTTCTCGATCTCCGGCTGAGACCTCTCTCGATGTAGATACGCCCAAGAACTAAACCTAATCTCCATGTTCCATCTCCGTATCATGCTCCGTCAAATGCTTACCACCGAACACATCCCCAACGTCAGAGAATGGGAAGAAACCTTACTCAAGCTCGCCCTTCGCATTGCCAAGGAGCTCACATTCACCGCTATTCCCTACCACCAAGGCGAAGACATGGACGTTCGTCGGTATGTCAAGATCAAGAAAATCCCAGGTGGAGCACCCTCGGACTCGGAGTACGTCGATGGGGCTGTCATCACGAAGAATGTGGCACATAAACAGATGCTGAGATCCCAACGAAACCCACGCATCATGCTCGTCACTTTCCCTCTCGAATTCCACCGCGTCGAGGGCCAATACGTTCACTTTGGGCAGGTCGTCCGGCAAGAGAAAGAGTACCTGGGCAATCTGGTGAGCAGGATTGCGGCGTTGAGACCGCACGTGGTCATGGTCGAGAAGAGTGTGTCGAGGATCGCATTGGAGGCACTTGCACGGCACAATATCGCCGTCGCACGCGCTGTGAAACCTTCTGCTACCGCGTTCGTAGCCCGCATGACACAGGGAGATGTCTTCTCTTCCATAGACAAACTCGCGCTCGAACCACGCCTAGGTCACTGTGCGCGCTTCCGCGTACAAACCTTCGACCACCCTCTCATACCCGGACAACGCAAAACCTACATGCGGTTCGAAGGGTGCAATCGCGACATGGGGTGCACCATTATATTGAGGGGCGGAGACTTTGAGACTTTGAGAAGCGTGAAGAAAGTGACGAGGTTTCTGACGTTTATTGTGAGGAATCTGAAGTTGGAGACTCATCTTTGGAAGGACTCGGTGATTACCCTACCTTCGTTAACGCTGGAGGCTGTACCTGCGACTTTGGCAAGGCAGCAGCCGAGCGGGGGTGCGAGCGCACTGGTGCCTGCGTCTGTGTCACTGGTGCACTTGGCGACCCCTGCGGATAAAGACAAGGAGAAAGCGGACATATTGATGATTGGGGACGGGGCGGAGGAAGATCTCCCTGATGCCGATGCCGAACGACTCAGGCTCTCGAAGCGCATACAACATTCCATCGATCCCTATTACAAGACCTTCATATCCGTGTCTGCGACACTACGTTTCCCGCCTCCCCAACCCATATTGCGTATGAAAGAACTAGACGAAGAACTTACGCGTGTCCAGCATGCGTGGGAGGATGACCTCGTTCGACGTGAGGAAAAAGGCAACATCGATAGGCTAAAGGAAGTGCCATCGGGCACGCCGACGCCTGATAACGAACCTGCCGCTGCCGCTGCCGTACCGCCAACCACGACCATCGATGACGCAGAAGCCGTTAAAGCCCAGATCGAAGCACTCCCCCTCCCAGACCTCCCGCGCACACCTTCCCCTCAGGCTGACACACACCTGCAAGTCGAAGGCCCGCAGAGCTACTTTGAGTTACAGCCCAATTCTTTTGCACACATCCTCCCCGGTTCCTTTGTCGTTTCTCCCCACCCCATCAACAATCCAGGTCCCTTATCCGCCGAACCTGTCCCTCTTAAGACAACCGCAGACATCGCTCTCGAGTCCCAGCTAAGCCTCGTCAAATACCTCCATGAAGAACAACGTCGAATCTGGGAATGGTACCTCCGAAAAGACGCTGACGATTTCGTCGTCGAGAAATACCAATGCATCGGTTTATTGACGTATAGAGTGCCAATCGACGAGTTTGGGCTCCACCGAGCATGTTTCGCGCCTGGCTTACACTATATCTCGTTTTATGGCGGGAACGACTGTACTCTCGGTCAGTTCATTGAAAAAGCGGTGAATGATACCTTGGAGCAGCAATTCCTTGACCCCAAGGCGCTGTGCGGGGGAAAGGGGTGTAATCAACCTTTAGCGAGACATTGTCAGGTGTTCGTGCACAACGAGACGAGATTGGCTGTAGCCGTCGAACAATGGGATGGACAGATCAAGGCGAGGAACATCTACCCTTCCCCGGATATGATCACCACATGGAGTGCATGTCGGGTCTGTGGTTCCGCCACGCCGTTCATACCCATCTCTGAAGAGATGCAACGATATTCGTTTGGCAAGTTCCTCGAGCTTCATTTCTACCCTGCCGATGTCCAGCTCGTACAAGGCGCTGGGTGTCATCATAATATCTACCAGCATCATATCAGATACTTTGCTACCAGGGGCATGACGGTGCGGTTCCAAGCGGACCCGGTGATGCTGCACGAGATTGTATATCCCGCTATGCGTATCCGCATCCGTCCAGAAATCCAGCTCGAGCTTAAGAACGCCGATTTCGAGAGGCTACATAGGCGGAATACGGCTTGGTACACTGCGCTCGTGAACGATCTGAAGCTCATCAGTATCGACGCTGCCACCGGGGAAGAGGAACATGACGCAAAGCTTACGGCAGACATCAACACCCTCATCGCACGCGCCGAAGCAGAACGCCTAGAGATTACCCATCTCATTAATAACGTCTACAAGGATTCTTCGCCCATGGATACACTCGCCCTCAATCAAGTCCGTTCGTTCAGACAGGACCGTATCGTTGCGTGGCAAGCGGACTTTGACAAGCTTTCCAAACCGCGTAATACACAGAGTGGGCGGCGCGTGTCCGCGTTCAATTCTGTGCGCGCGATGTGGCCGGAACGGTATGGGCTCGTGAGCCCGTTTGGCGGGTCTCATATGCCCTCTTCGAGCATGTCAGAGGCGGAGGCGAGACTACGCAGGAGGCGAGTAACTACCAAGTCCTTGATATCAAGCCCATCGGAGGCATCGGAGGCAGAACTGGAGACGTGTTTGGAGACACCTGCGGAAAAGGAGGTGTCGCTGAGTAGTGACGAGGTGTCCATCGTCCCGCCCCTTGATCTTGCGTTTCCTGTGACGAAATCCGACCCAGATAGTGATTCGACCATTGGAGTGCCAAAAGAGGATGGAGTGTTGTCTGATCAGGCTGGTCGTGGCCAACAGGTAAGTCCACGTCACATGATCTTATTTGCCGCATGAATTACAGATAAAGCAGGTGAAACAAAATGGCTCTGAAGTCGACTACCCTCCTCCAAGAGTTTCTCGTCTCCCTCGCCGTT
The DNA here is from genome assembly GCA_000827395.1 of Paxillus rubicundulus Ve08.2h10. Taxonomy (NCBI): domain Eukaryota; kingdom Fungi; phylum Basidiomycota; class Agaricomycetes; order Boletales; family Paxillaceae; genus Paxillus; species Paxillus rubicundulus. The sequence goes on along the minus strand of KN824823.1, from coordinate 126,219 downwards.
CTACCCAACACCCCAGTGTCGCAGAGCTCGTAGCGCGTTACCAAGACTTCATCCCTGCCACGAGTGTCGAAGAACTTGCCAGAACAGCATTCTCACCAGTCCCTCCTCCGGTCTCCGAGAGCGAACAAGAAGACCTCACGATTTCTCCCAACTTGACCATGCCCAGGCCTCTTTCGTCGCGCACTACCATTCGCGGGAAGCACAGACATGAGCTCACCAAGAAGCCTTCTACATCCGATTTCGAGTCTGGGTACGCGGCAAATGCCGCGCCAAGGTTTAGGAGGTCGCTTGGAAGGCAAGGTCGATATGCGACGAGAATACCGAGGGCATCATCCATCGAGTCTCGGGCTACCTCCAGGAGGACGTCCCCCGACAAGAGGGGGTCTATAACACTGGGGGAACCATCGTCACCACCACAGAATGCGAAACCGCTTCCCGGACCCGGAGGACGGACGCTGAGAGGTAAATCGTCCTTGAGAAGTTTGAGGAGGGAAAACCCACCACAGCGGCCTACGTCGAGTGCTGCGATCAAGACGCCTTTCAGGCGACCCCCTCAAGGTGCTGGGACAAAGGTTTCCAACATTGCGAGACACTTTGAGCGCATCAATCGGGAGAATGAAAGGGCTAACCGGCGATATGCTGTCATCCGCGGACGCAAGGCACGCCCTGTCGCATCTTCTCTTGCAACTGTTGAAGTGCTGGAGAGTATCAAAGATGCTATCAAGGATGAATCAGACACCTCTGATAGTTCGAGTGAAGCAGATGACGAAGGCGGTGACGAGGATGATGGACGCAAGCCCACCGAATCTTCTCCCGAGCAATCCACGACTCTCCCCGTTGTCACAGTGCAAGCAAACGCAGATATACTTCCAGTTCCAGTTCCCGTCTATGAAGAAGAGGTGCCCGCTCCTCCTACATCCACCCCTCCACTCCCTCCTCCCATTGTAGACCTTGAGCCATCCCGCTCCTTCCCCCCTTCGCCATTCTTGCGCTCAGAAGTACCGAACCCGCCAACGCCGCCAACGATCTCGCTTGACGAGCTCCCGGGACGCAATTCAATTTTTAGACAGGCACTCCAGGGACTATGGCCTCCCCAGTTCCCTTCGAGGCGTGTGGAGTTTGATTATGATGATCCGTTGAATGATCCGGAGCATATATTCAGGGATTCGTCGATGGTCGTTCGGACTGACGAGCCTACGTCCATCATCGCACTTGCGCTCAAGTAGGTTTCTCAATTCCTTCCGACCTATGCACTGACTCCCGGGACCTCATAGTTCGCTTCTTTACCGTGACATGCTCTCCAAAGCCCGCGCAGAGAAGCGCATCACTCGCGAGCCAAAACTTACTGAAGGCGGAGAAGCATTCATGCCAGACGATCAATCTGTAGCGGAGTCTTCGTCAACATGGGGAGTCGTCAACGTCGACGCGTCAGACTCCGTGAATCCTACAGATGAACTCAAATCTCCGTCTACGAAGATGTCTTGGGTGATCTGTGAGTGTTAACTGTAGCGTTTGGGGGTTGGAGGTTCAGGGTGCTAACTGTGTGCGTGATGGCAGCGTTTGAGAGTGGTGGGCTGACGATCAGCTGTACGATCCTCTATCCTGAGCAATTTGATGCCCTGCGAAGGACATATGATTGTGAAAAGAGTATTATAGAGTCGTTGTCGCGGTGCGTCAAGTGGGACGCTAATGGGGGCAAGTCTGGGTCGGCATTTTTGAAGACTCGAGGTAACGAAACTTCTGTCGCACTGGACTCTTGAACTCAACTTGGCGTAATCAGACGACCGGTTCATCGCGAAAGAACTTTCAAGAGCTGAACTGCAGATGATGGAAACGTTTGCTCCTGCGTACTTTGATTATATGGCTTCTGCCGTCACTGGAAATGTTCGTACCCCTTGCACGCTCTCGTGTATTGAACGAATTACCCAACACCTGTCGAATAGCGCCCGACATTACTCGCCAAAGTCTTCGGATGTTACAAGCTGACATTCAAGAAGGCAAAAGAAAAGGGCTCGAGCAAAGCTAAAGTGACGCACATGAATCTGCTTGTTATGGAGAACCTCTTTTACAATCGTCGCTTTGCAAAGGTATGGGTGCACGTCTCGTTGGCGATAATGGGAGTTGTGACCAGGACTTTTACACAAGATCTATGATCTTAAAGGGTCAACTCGGAATCGTCATGTACAGTCCACTGGAAGGGAGAACGAGGTCTTGCTTGATGAGAATCTTGTTGAAAGTGAGTTGGCGCTTGGTCTCCTGTTTGAATCTCGCTCACTTCTGGCAAGCTGCCCACCTCTCACCCTTCTATCTCAAAGAGCACTCCAAACGAATCTTGCGCGGTGCTTTGTACAACGACAGCAAGTTCCTTGCGGACATCAATGTCATGGACTACTCCCTCGTTGTGGGCGTTGACAACGAGACGCACGAACTTGTGGTTGGCATCGTTGGTAGGTTTCTCCCCTAATCGTGCCCTCTGGGCTCCATCAAGTTTGCACGTACTCACGGGGAATTGGCACAAAAGACTATATCCGCACATACACTTGGGACAAGAAACTCGAGAGCTGGGTGAAAGAATCAGCGTTCCTTGGTGGAGGTGGCAAAGGCGAACCCACGATCGTTGGGCCGAAACAGTACAGGCAGCGCTTCATCAGTGCGATGGAAAGGTATTTCCCATTGGTGAGTTTCCCTTCTTTGCTCTTCTGCGCACACGCTGTTGAGCATGTGACACTGCAGGTCCCGGATCGCTGGATGAAGCAGAAGGACGCTTCGGAAGAGGATTCGAATAGTCTCGCAGATCTTTGGCCTGATTGGTAGGAATCTATCCTCTGTATTTTTCAGGTACATCCTGCCATTGTCTCGATTTTAGTTTTCATGCACTCGTCCGCACTGTATCCCTATTGTCAAACTCAGCCACTGTACAATCATCTCGTGGCTGCCATTCATTGCATCTCACTCGACTACATACATACCCCTCATAGACCCCTTTGTACTATATATTCATCGTAACGCATCTTGCTTTATGTTGTGAAGACGATATGACCTTGCCAGTGTTAGGTTTCAGCGCGCCTCAGGCTGTGGCGCATAACCAAGTTGAGGCGGGCTTGCCATCCGAGTCACTGATCAGTGAGAGAACGTCACCCCATAGGCTGGCTACGCCTTTTGCCAGGACCACTTATATCTCCCCTTCTTCGACTCCCTGATATATCTACGATGGATGACGACGATGCTGATTACATGCAAGGCAGCGAAGACGAGGTATTGTCTTTCTCTGATTCTGTGGGGGCTAGTCACCCGCTCAGACTGACTAACGAAATGACACGGATGCGAATGATGACTGTGATGCTGATAGGACTACGGCTTCGACTACTCCGATAATGACGACGCCAACGAGTCAGGGAGCGCCGATGTCGAGAACATGTACTATACCGCGAAATGTGCGTCTCACTTCTGCGATCCTGTGGTCGAACAGGCTTGAGAGGCTCAACGGACTCCCTCGTATTGCCCACCGCATTGAACGGGTACAACAACAGCGAAGAAAGAAGATGATCCCGAGCAGGCGTTGAAGGAGTTCAAAGCTATCCTCGATCAGGAAACCGAGAAAGGCGACTGGTACGTCTCCCGCTCTCTTTTCTGGGCAACCAGCGAGTACTGACACCTTCCATCACACCCGATACAGGGGTTTCAAGGCCCTCAAGCAATCCACCAAACTTCTTTTCTTAACTCTTCACCGCCCCGCCGACGCTCTCACCACTTACACCCGGCTCCTCACCTACACCAAATCCGCCGTCACCCGAAATTACTCTGAGAAGACGATCAATGGGATACTGGAGTATGTGGGTGGAGGAAAAGGCGGGGCTGTCGAGGTTGACGTGCTTGAGAGATTTTATGCGGTTACGAACGAGGCACTTGAGGAGGCTAGGAATGAGGTGAGTTCTCTTCTTCTAGGTGGTTGCTCTTTGGCGGGGGCCAGGCAGTATTCGGGCGTGCGTGGCATGGAGAGAGCCAGAGCCGTATGTGCTGACTGCGAGACCTGTAGAGATTATCCGTGAAAACGAATCTGAAGCTCGCAAAACTTTGGCTTGACAGGAAAGAATACGGACGATTACACAAGGTACGCCTACAGTCCACTTTCCTACCAAACCCCTTAGCTCATGTAACGAAACAATGTCCAGCTTATTCGTGACCTGCATGCCGCGACAAAAGCCGCGATGAACAACGAGGATCAGTCTCAGCGGGGCACCCAGCTCCTCGAGATCTATGCCCTTGAGATCCAGATGCACAACGAGATGCGGAACGTCAAGAAGCTGAAGGTACGTCCCGCCTCTTATCATCTTATCTGTTTCGTGAAATCTCACAACCTGATCAACGACAACCAGGAAATTTACAACGCATCGAACAACATCCGCTCCGCAATCCCCCACCCCCGCATCATGGGTGTCATTAAAGAATGCGGTGGCAAGATGTGGATGATCGAACGTCAATGGTCTCTCGCCTCCTCCGACTTCTTCGAATCTTTCCGGAACTACGATGAAGCTGGATCCCCGCAACGTATCCAGGTTCTAAAGTATTTGGTGCTTGCGAATATGTTGACGGGGAGCGAGGTGAACCCGTTTGACTCGCAAGAAACGAAGCCGTATAAGTCGGACCCACAGATCAAGGCCATGACAGATTTGGTAGATGCATATCAGAGGAGGGAGGTACATCTGGCTGAGAGGATTTTGAAAGGTTAGTTCGCAGTCGTGCATTTCGTTCTGGGGAATGCAGACAGTAGTGGTGTCATGCTAACGGGCTTTGGCAAAGAAAACCGGTCAACGATCATGGACGACACGTTCATTCGATCCTATATTGGTGAACTTTTGAGAAGTCTACGCACGTCGTACCTCATCGACCTCATCAAGCCTTATACGCGTCTGGAGCTCTCGTTCCTCGCCAAGGTTTGTTGGACTTGCTGGCAACTGGATCTCAGACTGACTCCAAGATGCAGCAACTGAACGTGGAGATTTCGGAAGTAGAGGAACTCTTGATAGGGCTTATCCTGGAAGGCAGAGTTGATGGTCGGATTGACCAGGTGGGAATGAGATTAGAATTGGACCGCGCGTACGTTTCCCCATCCCACCAGGGCCCGTGGTAGACATTCATGCACCTACAGCCAAGCGCTCGAAAGGAAGCGTTACGCTGCGCTACACTCATGGACTGAAGCTCTGGAGGGAGTTCACGTTGCTGTGGTCGCAAAGATGGCAGGAAGGGGCGCATCGGATCCTGTCTTGAGCATACCTGCTGACAGGTTCAGCGAATTAAGGGACATTGCGTTTTGAACGGTATGTAAAGCATCAGTTGTACCATTCGCAGTTTCCTCCGTATTAGTGAATGGTTTATATGTGAAGCTGGTTCATAGCAAAGAGCATTCCCGAGGTAGAAAGGCCCCACGCTGATGGAGTGTTAGCAGCGCAACCACGAATGAGACGAGAACTCCGACCTATAGTGGACGGTTGAAGGGCTTCCACTCATGTAACCAACCCTCCTTTGACGGCGTGTCCGCCGGAACCTTGAGCTCCCTGGGGAACAGCCCCCTCACTCTCGACTCAATCGCCCTCCTCTCCGCCGTCGAGCAACTCTTCAGCACTTCCATCTCCATCATGCTCCTCGCCCTTGGATCCTCTCTTCTATTTGCCTCCTTGAATAACACAGGATCGATCTCCTCGAGTTCCTGCATCGCCCTCTTCATGCATTCATACTTATGCTTCAGTTCCTCGTCTCGTTTTTTGCGGAGGTGGCGTTGGTAGAGTTTCCAGGCTCTTTCGATCGTTTTATGTGCTTGTGCTGATGGGATGGCGCGCTGGAACGCGAGGCCTACGTCTGGTCGCCAGGTGCCTGTAGGAGAGGAACCCGTTCGGACGTTGGAGGGATAGAGCAGTCGACGAATGGTTTCGCGTTTGGAGGCGGCGTCGTCCGTGCCCGTCGCTGATGCTGCATACCGCACAGATGCTTGGGAGACCCGGAGAGGGGAAGAACGAGTGCACCTGAGCAGCGACATGGCGACGTTGAAACTGGTGAAAAAGTGCAATGGGAGGAACAAGATCACTAGTATTTATTCCCACGACTGCTTTTACCTACCTGCAAAACTTGGACTTGGTTCACTTAACTCGACTGTAGCAAACTTATTGCTTGATGTCGTCCAGTCTCGGTCTGCTATGTCGGCGGTCTACGTTCTCTTCCGTTAGCCAAGTGAGTGCAAAATTTGCACAGAGAAGGCATTTTCGATGAATTGTTGCAGCTGGTACACCACCGACAGTTTTCATCTTCGCCAGTCCCACTAACCGGAAATGCGCATGCTTCCCCTTGGTCGGTCAGTGCAGGTTCCCTACTCACAGATGTCCAGCTTACATAGCAAATCGCTTTAGCTCGTGTCCAGTCGCCAATTCTCGTCGACACGCGTCGCACTCGCGAGGCAGCCCGTGAAGAAAGAGAAGGCCCTCACAAAGCGACAGCTCGCCCTCCTAGCCAAGAAAAAGGCAGCCAAGGGCGAAAGAAGTGCATACGCGAAAGAAAAGATGACTCTCACAGACGCGATCTCTGTTCTTCGCGTAAGTTCCTTCCCATTTACCCCTGGACCTTGCCGAAAGTTGCCTGTGGCGCGAACAACAGGCAGTGGAAGTCGCAAGACCCAATTCAACGTATGAACTGGTTATCAGGACGGCTATGTCTAGGGGTGCACCTATACCTACTGGTCGTATCAACCTCCCTCGAGAGGCGAAGCCAAGAAAGGAGTACCGTATCCTCGTTTTTGCAGAGGGTAGACAGGCGGACGAGGCTAGGAGAGTAGGCGCTCATGTTGTCGGTGGACTAGATCTCGTCGAAGCCGTAGGTTATTTGCCCTTCTTCCTTGTTCCGACATCAACGTCTTTGCCACGTAGGTTGCGGAAGGCAAACACAACAACTGTACTACCATCCTTTGTACGACCTCCCTCATCCGCAGTATTAGTACAAAACTTGGTCGTATCCTCGGTCCTCGTGGGCTTATGCCTTCTGAGAGGAGAGGGACGGTCACGGATGATATTGAGGGATATGTTCAGAGGCTTCAGGGGACCACGGAGTGGAGAGGGGACAAGACAGGAACAATCAGGATGCCTATTGGAAAGGTGGGTACTGGGTGGATTTGTTTGATGTATGGAGCTGGAATAGAATGTCTAACGAATTTCTGTTCCTTGCACCTTGTCATCGTATATCCTTGCGGTCCGATTTCCATCCAACCTCCGTCTCGGTCCACCCCTGCCTCCACATCGTAGATGCACTTCCCCGTGGAGGACGTGGTGAAAAACGTCAAACAGTTCGTTCTCAATGTGAAACGAGCGACGGGAAATCTCAAGGATGCCGTTGCGGAGGCTGAAGCCAAGGCACAGAAGGGAAAGAACAAGAGTAAGAGTGTCAAACCTGGTATGTGACCTGGCTCGTGATCATTCCCGCTCCTCTCTTTATGCGCCCATTGCATCCTTTCCTTTCCCTTTTGCTCTTTCCGCACAGCCTAACTCTCCTTCCCTCCTTGGTTGGATCCTGTTTCCTGTGTTCCGTCCGTATTTTTTTCTTTCTTCTCGACTTAGGTGTCGCAGTTTTCCAGACGTTGTCCACCCTTTGCGTCATTTTTTTCTTCCGAATCACTGGGATATCGTGCGATCCACGCCCCCCCATACGTCTGCCATTCTCACATCTCCCATATTCTCTTTTCATCGCCACTGTTCCTGATCTCTCTATCTGATGTGATGTGACTGGCATCATTGTTCATTCTCCACTCCCATTCCATCTTACATCTCGGCATCCTGACAAGTTAACTGATTACCCTATGCAGTAAATGCCATCACTCGGATACTTCTCAGCTCGACACAGGCGCCCGGAATTCAGATAAAGGATATCTGATGGATGGCGAGATCGATGGGTACGGTAGGTGGGTGGACGTCAATGACGCTCGTACAGCTTGGCTTTCTCAGCGTTAGACGTTGGCAATAGTGATCGGAGGCCAGTGCTAGGATATGGGAATCATAACGTCCGCGTCAGCTGTTCGACTTAATCCGATGCCTTATCCGTGTTGGCAAGGGCGCTCGGGAGAAGGTAGATACCATGCATGGATTTCCAATGGCAAGCGGTTGGCGACGTACAGTAATAGAATAATACGGTACCTGTGTGTGAGCTAAAGGTGAGTGGTGGGATGTGTAACGACGTGAGTGGGCGATGTCAGTCTCGTACGCAACAGAGCAAGAAATCACCATGAGAGGAGCGGTGTTGGAGGTAGTTTTGAAGTGAAAAATAAAGATAAACTAACAATGGCTCCCAGCTTGTCCTCTCTCCTCCAAACCAGCTAACTCTTCCCCATTGTCTTCATTGGCGAATTCCCTCCTAGAAGCCTTCCACCTAGCCTTTTGTGCCATCCGAATTTTTTTATCAACTGCCGCGTAACTCTTCTCGTCTAGGTTATCTTTTTTCTTGTCTCGTCCTTTTGAACGTTTCCCTATGTGCGATCCCTCTGTTTCCTCGGGTACTACCCCGGACTTGGAGGCCGCTTGGAGAGGCTGGAACCGCTCAATAGGCTTATTCTTGGGTGGGTGTGGGAAGATGTCGCCCCAAGAAGATTTACGGGCATCGTAGAAGGCTTGTTTACCTTGTGATTTCGGGATCGTGAGGCGCATTATTTTCCCTAGTAGATACAAAAAGAAGAATAAAAGAGTTAGCCGGTAATTCCATCTCAAGGACGATGCAACCATAGACACAGGATTGTACTTGACGTGTGCGATGATGGAAAATAGCAAGTAGGAAGGGGACACGAACCTTCCTGCGTGCACGCATCAATAATGATATGACCACTCTTCTTGAGTGGTGGGAACACGAGCCGCGGCCATCCATATGCCTCGCGCCTCAAAGCTCCCTCGAGGTTCGACGGAGGTTCCCATTCTCCGGGTGCCGTTTCAAATCTTGGTTCGGCTTCTGAATAGACAGATGATGATGGGGAATAGGCAGAATTTGATTCTGACGCGGGAGGGGTGTTGGCTGGTGTTTGGTTCAACGTTGATGGCGCCGATGTTGATAATGTTGATGAGAAGCTCTGTGTTTGCGCTAGCACCGGTTTTTCCTCCAACGAAAGCACATTGCCTCGTGGTGAAGTCACGGTCTCAGCACCTCCGTTAGCCATACTAAGCACCTCCGCACCAACGGTACCAACACCATCATCAACCAAAGGCACATGAAATTGCGCTTGCGGTTGATCCGCGGGGATGGAGTTGATGTCGAGCGCAGGTGGCCACAGTGATGGTGCGGGCCATGCCGTTGACTCCGAGACTGATGGCGATGGAGTATGCACGATCATATGCTGGTGGCTGTTCTCATATGCACGCTCTAGTTCCCTTGGTACGCCTATCCGCGCCTTCGCCTCCCGTTCCATCGCCTCCCTCCCCACCCCGCCTATTCTTCCCACCAATCCGCGTGCACCTAGCATGCTGCTACTCGGTCTCGGCCCTCGCCGCACGACGACATATGAGTACCCGATATCCTCGTGGCCTTCCCTTGCGTGTTTCGTGCGCCGGACAAACGTGGGGCGCTGCAGGCGCTGGGTGAAGCCACAAACGATCCGGGACGAACCGGAGCGTTGGAGAGGACAGGGGTGATCGTGTGGACACTGCATAACCAATGGTTGGGCGAAACAGCATCTCCTTCAGCATTGCATTTCCAATTCGGGCGGAATGAACAGAGAAAAACGGGCGACGTGCAGGGGGATCATGCGGGTGTGAAGAAGTGACTTACGGGTGCGACAACGTGTGAACCACGGAAAGGCGTGTCTGTCATTTCAAGATCTTCCATTTCCTTCAAGCCCATCTCGAGCAGAAGTTGACGAGCTTGCGCGATATTTTCAAAACCGGCAGGAGAATTGTGGTCGATGAGAATCTATCTACCATTAGCACCGCTGCCAAAATGTATAGCGATAGTCGCCAAAGTGAAGTGGAGTGGATAAAAAGGTGAAGCTTGAGACGTACAATTGTATGTGCACCGCTGTCCCACATTTCCTTTACCATATTTCTCTTCGCGAACGGTGTAGACAGTGCCGACAGCATAAATGCAGAAAGGGCAAGTGCATCGTGACCCTCAGCAAGATCTATGCAGTCATCTTCGTGAAAGGACTTTTGCCAAGTGGCGCTTAATGCACCCAAATTGGTTTCTACACAGGGGTTTCAGCAATTAGCCAGCGAGAGGCATAGTACACACCTTGCAGGAGCTGCTTGCCTATCGACACAAGGCCATCGCGCTTGTCGATACCAAGGTAAGCAATTACACTGGAGTTGGCTAGAAACGGTCCCTCTCCTGGGGTCAGACATGTCTTTTGAAATGTGTTAAGCGCTGCCCTATATGAAACGTGATTGAACAAATCAATCGCTCCTGTGGATGAACAACAACGTCATACCAAAGTCCACCCCCCGTTCCACAACCCCAATCAATCACCCTGTCTACATTCCAGGATGCACCCAGTCTGTGCTTTACGTGGTGCAGTACTGCATATATGTCAGAATAATGTGCGGGGAGGATGATGGACGCGAATGCAATTCCGTCGCGTTCGGAGTGACGATAACTTTGTTTGCGATTTTTATACTCCACGTCATAGGCCGTAGCCCAAGCTTTCCCGGAAGTACCTTGTTCTGCGAACAGACGCTTTGCATCACTGTGTAAGAGTGTCTTGTCCGTGCCTGTCTTTGGTCAAGAAAGGCGACGACAAGGCAATCTTGGTGAAACATACCTTCAATGAGCGCAGTGATAGTGCGCTGAAGCTCAGGAGGCAACACCACCGCGCCAATACCGTCGCTCCCGAATCGGGCTGCAGGTGATTTACGGTCCTCCCTGTGTCTTGTAGGCTCGTCAGATGAATAGTCCTGGTGATCTATGTCATAGTATTCAATATCCCCGCGGTCGTTTTCGAATGCTTCCAGCTCTCGCGGAGGCGATACAGTTGGCTCGTCTGGTCTCTCGTGCTTATGGGTCATTAGGGACATGTCCACGGCCTGAAGCAACGACTTTAAGGTTGGATCCAATGTTAAGGACGGCTTTGGCTGCGGAGCGGCATGGGCGCTCGCCGTCGAAGAAACCCCAGAAACGCTTGAGCGCACCAGACGAGATAACAACACGCGTGAGGAAACGCGAGTGCCTGTGATCATCTTGACAGAGTATCGACGCTGTCAAAGTCAACCATGTTCACTTCAATTATCCTGCTTACCTAATCAAATAGGTAGCGTTATACTACGAACTTTCGGTGCATGCTTGACTACGCTGCTCGACACCCTCTCCTTAATCTCGGACTCTCGGAAAAGCTATGTCTGATGCAAGTTCTTCACGGGCCTCAAGGCAGTCCTCCACTGCGGACTGTGAACCGCCACCAAAACGAGCCAGAGTCGAACATCGACCACGCTCACTTGACTCCCTTGCAGAGGAACGCAGCAGTGAGCCAACCGACAGGCTCGACGGAAATGGACCACCTGGCTCTGCATCCGATGATGATCTGGATTATCCGTATGGCTCAGACGTTACAGTTCCCGCACAGGAGCGCAAGGCGTCGGATCTATACCTCGACACCGTACGCCAGCACACCTCTACAGCTTTTAACCATCTTCTCATTCTTCTTCGCAGATTAACAGGGCCCTGCTCGACTTTGATTTCGAGAAAGTATGCTCCGTCTCGATGTCCAATATCAACATATATGGTTGTCTAGTTTGCGGAAAGTACTTCCAAGGCCGAGGCCGCAACTCGTACGCATACGCTCACTCCATTCATGATGACCATCATGTGTTCATCAATCTCGAGACAACCAAGGTACATCAGCTTTCTGCTAACATGTGTCGCGGCGACTTACTCCCAGTGGGTTATCAGGTCTATGTCCTCCCAGATGGCTATTTCGTATCCGATCCGTCACTTGAAGATATTGCCTTTGTGCTGAACCCTCGGTTTACAAGAAACAAAATAGCGAACCTTTCCTCACCTTCTCACCTCTCTAAACCATCCTACGATCTCACACATAAACCTTATCTTCCGGGGTACATTGGTCTAAACAACATCAAGCGTAACGATCACATGAATGTCATCATACACTCTCTCCTTCATGTCCCCCCGCTGCGAGATTACCTTCTTCTCTCGGAATTGAACGGAAAGGAAACGGAGCTTGTCAAGAGGTTCGCAGCACTTGCCAAGAAAATATGGAATCCGCGGCTTTTCAAGAGCCAAGTCAGTCCACACGAGTTCTTGCAGGAAGTCAATCGTGCCAGTGCCGGGAAGTTCAGGTTGGAAAAACAAGGAGACCCAGTTGAGTTCCTTGGGTGGCTTCTCAACCGCCTTCATCAAGACATGGGTGGCACAAAGAAGAAGAACTCGAGTAAGTCCCGTCCGCAGTTGTTGAGGGCGTGTAATCCATGCCGCACAGGTATAATCTTCTCAACGTTCCAGGGCGAGCTTCGCGTGGAAATGCAGCAAGTGATCGTACAACCCGACGAGGCTGGGAACGCAAAGCCGAAATTTGATATTGACAGAGGTTTGTACGCTGGATCATGTAAAGAGCCATGCTCATTTCGATGTATGGTTTCCGCGCGTCAGACATCAAGTCGACAGTATCGCCGTTCCTCTTCCTAGCAGTGGATCTTCCACCGCCACCTCTGTTCCAGGACGCAGTTGAGAAGAATATTATCCCACAAGTTAGCATCCATTCTGTGCTTGCCAAGTATGATGGCGTCACCACGCAGGCAAGGACCTCGCCTTTTGCACGCACCCTCTGACGCTGATAGCCACCATCAGGAATCAGCAGGGCAGCTGCGGCGATACAAATGTCAGCGCCTCCCGCGATACATTATTCTTCACTGCAAACGATTCACAAAAAACGCTTTTGTCGAAGAGAAAAACCCTACCATCGTTACGTTCCCGCTCAGGGGCGTTGATTTCCGTGAATGTGTGTTATATTGATCTTTCATGTGAAACGACATGGTCTTACTGATCTTCCTTGGCTTGTCTGTAGATCTCGATGCACCACCCTCGCATCCGCCAATGGTGTACGACCTGATCGCCAATGTCATTCATGAATCTGTAGCGGGCACTACGCGCGACAAGGAAAATACGATTTGGAAAGTTCATCTCCGTGTTGGAGGGGGAGGCGGTGAGGGCGAAAAGTGGCTTCAAGTTCAGGATCTCATTGTCGAGGAGACGCGGAAAGAGATGATCTTCCTTGGTGAGACTGTTTTGCAGGTAAACATCTCGCCCCTATCAATGCCAATGGAACCCTGATCACAACACGTGTGTCAGATATGGGAACGCCGGGACGCGGTCTCTGGGAGTACTAATAGAGCGACGCGAATGGATGTCGATCGGCGGTAGAGCTTGGGTTGGCAAGAGAGAATGGGGATAACGGAAATTCGCTACGATCACATACATGCATGCACGAGTTCTCCCCAGCGAAAGTCCCGGACAGTGTACCTTTACACCCCTTTCACGAGCCACATGACAGAGCGAGTGCACGAGGATCGGTGAGGAATTGTGAAATGTTTCACAGCATACTTTGGCGAATGAGTCTCAGCGTTTGAGTATGTTCATCTCGGGTTTCAAGGAAGGACCGTCAGGCTTTGACAGGAGGGTGCTCAGGAACTGGGGACTTGATCCCTTCCGTTGCCCCTCGGATCTCCCTAGCAAAATATGTTAGTTTTGGAATTTGAAAACTCGTTCAACGTATATGCGCACTTTGCGGCGGCGACCTCCTCCAACACTGGTTTGAAAATGTAAACACCTGAGATCGCACCTGCCATACCAACACTAGTCAGTTGCTGGAACAGTTCAATGTTGTGATACAGGTCGCACCCAGTAATCCCGCAAAAATATATGGTGTCAGACGTCTAGACATCGGACTGTGTGATGGTACTTTTGTCTATAATATTGGTGACTCAAGCCTGTCGCAGGCAAATCCAAGCGTGGTGACGAAAAATCAAACTTTCTTTCCCTATTTAATTGTCGGAGATTTTATTTTTAATTTGAAACCCTAATCCTAATGAAAGAGTAAAAGCAACGTGACAAAAGGCAAAGTCACGAAAGTGATGTGATGCTGTGGGTAGCCGAGTCGGAGTGCGAATTCATTGCCTACGTGGGGAGTCAGACAAGCTGGGGTGGCTCCTGAGGCCGAGGCCTTGAGCCTGAGATGGGGGTCAAGCACTGGCAGGTGACTCTACCTAAAGCCCAAACAACTGAGGTACGAGGATTGTATTCAAGCTGCCATCTCAGGAGTCACCTAGGGTATCTACTATTCATATCGGGCAGCTGCAGCTGCTCACCTCTGGGTGGGCTGAGTCGAATCCCAGCACTGCCAGACTTAGCAGTCATTGCCATGCTCCATATGCTGACAGTACCCCATACACTGGCATGTTCCCCTTTCCAGGTCCTGCCGTGGGCCCATCCTCGTCTCGATTTCCCTATTCTCAAGCTCCCCACCCGCCCATTCTGGAGATCCCCAACTTCTACCAATACCATAGCTATAGTGATTTGACACGTTTCCCGCACTACAGTTATTAACTGCTACTTGATACACAAAATAGAAAGATTGATTGTCATTCGGCTTCAACACATTCACTCACTTTATAGTTAACTCCAGTGTGGATTGATGTGTGTCTCAGGCTAGTCTACAACAAATTTCGAGACAAGAATTGTTGTTCATTCACCGAGACGAAATCTGTGTGAAGGTCTCTTTTCCATCACATATCATTCCGTGAGACATGACTACCAAATCAGGCTAAGTATAAGGTAGATCGGTTATCGACAAAATAATCACTACCAGAAATCTGTGATTGAGCTTTCCTGCAGTCTCACAGGATATTCTCCTTCAATTTAATTCCTTCAAAATTATAGATCCCTTCCATAACATGATTGTATGTACTCAAACAAAACAAAGGACACTATTTCTGCGTGTTGTTGTTGTGTAATTCATTCTGTATCATGGAGCGTATACATCAAACCCCTCACTTCCCTGCCAAAGGTACATATTCATATAACTCTGCTAATTCACTTTCATTTGATACTGAACGTTGAACATCAATCAAATAGTTAGTATTCCCATTAATCATTCTATGCTGGTACAAACATGTAATGACAATTAAACGTTCGAACGTCGAATACCTACTTGAACAATGATATGCGCGACTTTTACTTGACTTCACGCTGCACTGGCCTCGTTACTTGTGCTGAGCGGAGTGTCAATACGGCTGCCTGTGACAGCGCGTTGTTCGCTGTGACATTTCGTGACTGACTAACTCTTGAGGGTGATGTGATAGTACCCATTGCAACGGCATTGCAACGGCATTGCAACGGCAATGACAATATTTTATAATCAGCATTTATTGCAATGGAAAAAAACAAAATTCCGACAAATTTGGAAACCCCGCGACCCTGACATGACAAACTACAGATACGGAAAGCGGATTCGATAGTGCGTATCAGTGATCTACGCTAATTCCCAAAGCCCGACAGGCGGCCTCAGCAGCTTGCTCCCTTGCAACGCGAAGTTGACTGGCGGTACCAACCCCGAGCACTTCCCCACTGACTATAATAACAAACAAATTGTGGTAAAGTTATTCCACGAACTTATATTATTTAAATGACATACTTACTCTTGCAGGTTGCGGTCCACACCAAGGCATGAGGAGGGCCCTCGTCAGTCTCTGTCCAGTTCAGCGAAACCAGCGCCTTGCGTTCTTGGAGATCTACACAATGCTCAGCGATTTCGAAAATAGAGAAAATACGTAGTTGGCTTGCAATTGTTCAGAGCGGTCGCATATACTATAACATCGTGAGTTGCCCCGTATAGAAAAACAAACAATGCTAGACTCACCTCCATTAGCCATTGTACGAAGAGTAGAGATGTCAAGGTTGCTTATTGTCGTAGTAGTGAGGACTGACGGTGACAGAAGAAATTGGACTTGGGTGTCTTCTATGATCGTTTCACCGTATTTAAGCTGCCACGCAATTCACCAGCAGGTCCAAAAGTGCATTTGCATGAGTCGGAACTAGACCACCACCTTGGCTGACGAGGTGTGTACACGAAAACGCTCTAGTCTGCTCGATCAGTTTTCTCTTTTCGATAACTTACCTGAACACCCATTTGAAGACTGGAACTTGCCAATGGCAACAGGAGGCTTACCTACTTGGCTACAGCTCGTTGGAGAGGCACCTTTTCTCCGACTGATAATGCACGAGTAACAAGAATCTGACGCCGGTCTTGGACGTCACCACCGCGGAGGGGAATAATGTCCGATCCGACATTAGTGTGGTCCCTGTGGTGTACCATGAGAGTTGGCAAAATGTGCCGGAAACTCCGTCGACCTCGGATGACGCGCATGATCTTACTGCGGATCGTCACTCTATACAAGCCAAAAGATCCATCAGATCGGTAGATGGAGAGCAACTGACGCTCAAGATTGACGCGAGTAAGAAGGGATAAGGCAAGTACTTCCCCGCATCCTTCCAGCGACAGCGGGCACAATATATTCGGGCAACATTTTTAGGCTCCAATTACAGCACGAGGTTAATTTTGAAGATCCCGAGCAGAGTGTAGTTTCGATTGTCCGCGATATGTACGGATGTAGTTCGACATGCTCTGCAGGCGAATCATGTGAGCCAGCGTGTTCGAGGTGTGGAGGTTCATTCTGGTGGCTTGCGGGTGTTTCGGTGGTCCAGGCCCGAAATTGTTTCCAGTATCAGACCACCGTTCCGTCACCATGATCGAGAGGAACCATCGTACCAGCGTCCTGGAAAGTCTCCACAGCGACAATCTTGCGCAGGTAAGACTGCGGGAACTATCAAAAGTGCCAGTCCAAAAGCGCCTGTCAGTGTGACCGATTTAGCAATATTCCTCGTTGTCGCACGTACATGAGGCAACGAAGAGTGCGAGTTGTGCGTGTTGGTAAGATTACGCTGGAAGAGTCACTCAATCCAAGCCAAGTCCGGGGTTGTCGCCTCTGAAGCGATGTAGCTTAGTCCACAGGATGGTCTCGCGGTGATAGGACGGGGTAGACGATAAAATTATGAAATGATAAGCCAAACTGAGGTTTGAGATGTAAAAGTGAACGGTGGAAAATCAGGCAAGGGGAATCGATGTGGATACCAAGGAGGAGAGGGGAAAATAATGATAAAACGAGGTAGAAAAAAATAGGCAAGTCCCGGAGAGCTGAGTCTGAGCAGTTTAAACAGATACTGGAACCAATCCAAGCACATCATCCACCCCCGTGCTCAGCTCTGTGTGCCTCTAGGGCGATTGTGGCCGCTGCGCCACGTGCAAGATGTTTATGGGTTCCGGTACCTACGCCATACTCCCTCCCAGAAACTGCGTCAACGCATCAGAAAAAACTCGGAAAGTCGAAGGTGAATGTTCACTTTTACACACAGACCTCCATTTCGGATTATGAACCGGCCCGCTTTGAGAATCTCTCCAACTCAGAGCAGCAACTAGGTTGATGGATTGTAAGTCTGTATAGTCGTTGTTAGGGGCACCATTTGGTCAGAGAAATCATGCCCACAATTGTTAAGCGCGACAATTGGCTCTGCGGCTAAGCCGAGTGAGCTGGAGAATAGCTAGATATCGAGGAAACTACACACCAGGAGACATTATGTGTTGACCTGACTGCTTTCCATCGTTGACCCGAAATCTTTATACTGTTCAACGGCGGGGACATCACCAAAATATTAACTACGGCGGTATTGTTCAAAGGCAATGCTCAACGGAGCTGAATGATGCTGCAGGTGCGCGCTTTCCATGATCGCGGTGTCGCTATTAACCTTGGAGGATGATAGACGAAATAGCCAACTTGCATGAAAGAAGGTGCGCTCTCTGCACGCAATATCGATCGAACTGCTTGGTGCGAAGAAGCGAGAGAAAGAAAAATGACCACGAGGTATTCATGTCGGGTATCTGCATTGGATCGCTCCAAGGTAGGGTCCTACAGGCAATCCTGGAATTACTCGCGCTTTAGCAGCTTCCTCAAGACTTGAAAGCACGTTAGTCGGAAAATAGGTCGAATGAGGATCTCCCTTGTATCCGTTCTCTTATTCCGTCTCTGGTATAAAGAGACATCTGTGTTCGAAGTGGTCGAGAGGGGAGGAAATACCCCACGAGCTCAATACCCGAGAAAATACACCTGTGGAATTATTTTCCCTATAAAAGCATGCTGAGGAGAACTTCGGGAGTCGGGACGCCGTAGTAGGTACGCACACTTGCCTGACCCGAGTTCCTGGTGTACTGGAAATCAAGCGGGTGTCATTTGAGAGTCGTGTGGTTCGATCTAGGTGGGCATGGCTGCGTTTGTGGTGCAGTTTGGCCCAGTGGTCAATCATGGAGAGAACATGTGGAATGCGCATTGAACATTCGAAACGAGGTCTGAAGTGCGTGGTAGGGTGGCATGAGTTTTACGGAGAACTAGAACTGTTGTCCATCAGCGCGGCCACTTCAAGTCCAGCCTTCAAGAAGCGAGTTAAGATGGACTTGCAAGCTTGGGCAGAGCCACGTGACTCGGTGGTCTTTTGCCAGTACTTAAGTCAAGCCAGGACAAATGCATAGATTGAAAGCTAAGATACGCGGAACAATCACAGGATAACGGTACGGAAGATAGAACTACACAACGAGGTATGAGTCAAGGTCCTTCAGCTCTCAAGCCGGAGTCAGGTCATCATCTACAGCACCCAACACCTGATACGTCAGGGGATGTGGGTAGTCACGGTGCAAGGTTGTACTGGACAGCCTGGTGTCTTAATTGTTACTAGATGTCAATGCACGATAGGCGGCCTCTGCCGCGAGTTCCATGGCGGCACCCTTGTTGCGCCCAACGCCTCTCCCATATTCAATGCCATCAACTGGAAAGCTCGCTGGTCAGTCCATGGTCACGAATGGCACAGAAATGCATGACATACAATAGACAATAGCTAGCCACCAAGGTTCATTACGGGGGCCAGATAGTGTGACAGACCAGGAAAGACGTCCAGTGTGACCATGACGAGCCTGAAGAAAGTTGTTGAGGTACATCCGCCAGTCGGTGTGTTGGTGGGCTAAGGCACCATCAGTTAACATGAGCTTGACTGGGTCTAGATGGGACTTACGGTCCATGGTCACTGATAAAGAAGTCGGTAAGGTCAGGAGGTTTGTCGATGGAGAGCGTGCACGAAGTAGGTGGGGTAACTTGTTGAAGTGAACGATCTCCGGAGTGTTTATGGGTTTTTAAGTGAGCACCATAGGAAACCATATACCACCATTGCGCGGCAGTATCAGAGCTGGGAAAAATGTCGGGAAGTGTTTACACCGGCAGCAAGTGAACCACAGCTGGGTGCGTCTGTGTAAGCAGCAAGTTCCAGAGGCTGGAATCACCGAATCACCGAGAGGCAGAGGATCTCGTAAGTTTTGCAGCATGGACAGTATGAGATTGCCGCCGATGCCACTGATAACTACTACGTCAACCGCAAAATCAGGGAATACAAGGACATACCTTGTCAAGCTGTGTGTGAGAACATCATCCACAGGAGGTAGGCGGAGATTCCAACAACCGTGAGCAGTATGTAAAAAACGCACTTTGAAGCTCAGAGATACGCTTTCTCTCTTACTGGGTTGACAGGGTCGACAGAAGGGGATCCCACGGTGAAGGTGTAACTATACGCACCGTTGCAATGATTGTACCCAGGCTTGTTGGAGGCAGCAGGGTATGTCCTCAGATAGAAAAAAAAGGTGGGCTCTGTCTTGGGCTTGTAGCACTGCGTTGATGTTCGTGACCTGTCAGAGAGCCAGGATAACGAGCGATCAGCGCTCAGCAGGCTATCTGTGGGGGATGCCTCAGACAATTAAATTAGTTTGCAATACTGTGAGGCGGCTTCGCGTTCCAGCATTGAATATTGAGCCCCAGTAGATCGAAAGGGGACAAATATTGATTGTCAGAGTGGTAACGCTGTCACGGAGACTGGCTCGGAGCGAGAGGATGGTCGAGGACAGGGATTCTGATGGGGTCACGTGCAGTAAGTGACCCCTGACCAGGTTTTTGGTGCACGTTTGACAGGCCCTGAAAAGAAACAATTTTCTGATGGCAGGCTGCACTGTGTTACAGACGCAAAATCTAGGTAGTATGGTGTTGTGCCAGTGGGTTCAACTCGGCATTCCGCAGGTGTGGCGGGGCATGAGAACAATGACTTTCCCTGAATCGCTCATGCAACGTCTTACGCACCTAGCTACGGGGATCTTTATGTAAACCCCTTCATCGCTGCTCACGAAACGGGGTATTAATGGTAGGCTCACTATGGCCACCATGAGCATCCGCCTATGTATACGTACCTGATAGTCCGCTAACCCAGTCACCACCGCTCCAACGTACTGTCCAAGGTTGGACGGAGACGTCTTCTTGCTGTCGACTGGGTAGAGAGTACAAGACCACAATGGAGAGCGAATTACGAAAAAATCTACTGGCAAAAGTGATAAAGCGCATCTAGTATGGATGTATCCTCAGGTAAACGATGTCAAGTAACTGGCAGCGGTGATTGAAGCCTGGGCTTAGTCCTGACGACTCGCATCATTTGATCATGTAGAATAAAGGTACCAACGTTTTAATCATTGGGTCTGTTCGGGAGGCTGCACAGACATCAGAGTGCAGGTTGGTTCCAGACACTCCGGGATAGCTTGTAAAACTGTGGTAAAGGGACAATTGGGTTTCGTACGCGGAGCAACCTTGTTCTGAACTGATATCTGTGCAGGCTGTGCAGGCTGGATCATCCGTGCCTGGGACTAGGAGCAAGACCCATTACAATTTAAATACAAAGAATGCCAAGGGATGTGCCAGTCTCCTGTCTTGGACGGCCATATAAAGGCCCAGAGGTCTAATTTCCATCTTCACCTCCTGCAATCAGTCAGTCTTCAACCATGGGTGCTATCTCAGTCATTCGTATAGTGGTTCTAGGTGAGTGTCATTCACTTGAAAAGTCTCTCCTACTCACTCCACTTCTGTTTTTCAGCCCTGTCGACGGTTTTTTCCGTCGTCGTGCTGGGCCTTGCCGCTCATTTGCTCTGGTTGACATCGTATTGGTTTGCTATTTATTTCATTTTCTGTGCTCTCGGTGTCGCAGCCGCCGGGCTTTCTTTGTTGACGCTCCCGGTCATGTAAGCAGTCGTCCCCATCCGCTCTCTCATGTTCTAACACATCCATAGGCTTGTTACTGACTTCATTCGTCGTGGCGCATTCACGTCAATGGTTGTAGTAGAACTGGTTTGGTTGTGTAAGAAAACCCCCCCTTCCTCGCCATTCATGGCTAATACCCCCTTAGTTATCTTGTGGATTCTATGGGTGGCCACTGCTGCGGAAGCAGTCAATACATCCACTTACTATTTCCCATACGGTTGTATCGATGGGGGGGGTAGGTTTTTCGTACTTGCATAACTTGTGGATTTACTGAAGAGTTGTTCTAGATCCCATTGTTTTGCAAGCTTGCCACGAAGTCCAAGCCATAGAGGCATTCTCTTTTTTGGTCTTTATCATTCGTAAGTCTATTCGCCCCCTAACCCCAAATACTTAGACGATCATCTCTGCAGTTCTGGTCTACACCGTCCTTCTGCTGATCAGCGCTCTTGTTGCTGCAAGTCGTGGCGACAGAGTATGGCTTTCTTCCGTCAGGGAAACCACTTTTTTCCGTTCCTCCAATCCGCCAGCCCAGCAACATCCAATGGGTCAGTATAACGGCACTCCAGCACCCCAGCACCAGGCTGTGCCTCAGCAGTACGTCGGAACCCCTGTTCAGCCCCAGTACATCGGGTCCCCTGTTCAGCCCCAGTACACTGGATCTACTGTCCCCTCGCAGCAACCATATCCTGGTATTCCTGGCGCACATTCTCAAGCCATCTCTGTATAAAGTGCGACACTTGTCCTCGGGGTGAAAACATGTGGTTGTTCCAGTTAGTACCTTGCCCTGTTGATGTTCGAGATCGGATTCCATTGGACGAATATTATCACATTGTGGGACCCTAGGGATGGAACTTGCTCTTGTCTATTTAATCTTGAAGTTATCTTGAAGTTGATAATGCCCCATAAGCGGAGTTGCAGTATAACCGTGCTTGAACGACCCATCAATGTGAGAACAGCCCGTCGAGCGCAACGTACGCTCTCCCAACCTGTTTGATGGGAATCCCTGTCCACCCTTTTCATTGTCACACGCCGTCGTTATCCTCGTTTTCGTCGGCGACGCCTACGCGAGCACACCACCATTTTTGTCGCATTAACCTTCCCATACTATTTGAGTGATAATTCACACGCTCCTCCTCTGATCCATCCTTGTTGTTTCGCATCGCAGGTGGGCAATTTTTCTCTCTTCATAAGACAACCTATCTCTTCGCGAGCACTCGTAATCTTCTTACCGATCTAATACCTCATTGCGTCTTAGACTCGGACTACAGCCATGGCCCAACCACAAGGTGATATTCAAGAGCGAATTGCCGCTGCCCGTCGTGAAGCAGAGTCGTTGAAGGAGAAAATCCGTGCAAGCAGAGAAGCCTCAGCTGATACTAGCTGTACGTGTTTTACCGCCCATGGAATGCCATGAAATTGCAGGACCCGGATAATGACCTTGTTCGCTCCTAGTGCGTGCGATGGCTGCAGAGGTCGACACTCTGCCCCGGATTGTAATGCGACCTCGACGTGCACTCAAGGGACATCTTGCAAAGATCTACGCTATGCACTGGGCTGCTGATCGACGACATCTGGTCTCAGCCTCACAGGATGGGAAACTAATCGTTTGGGACGCTTACACCACGAACAAGGTCCACGCAATCCCCCTGCGGTCCAGCTGGGTAATGACCTGCGCCTACTCGCCATCCGGCAACTTTGTCGCTTGTGGTGGTCTCGACAACATTTGCTCGATCTATAATCTCAACAGCCGAGAAGCTAACGGTGTCAGAGGGGCCCGTGAATTGAGCGCTCACTCGGGTTACCTTAGCTGCTGCAGATTCATCAACGACCGTCAAATAGTTACTAGCTCTGGTGACATGACTTGCATGCTTTGGGACATCGAAGCGGGTGTGCGAGTCGTCGAATTTAGCGACCACACAGGCGACGTCATGAGGTAATCGTCTTTTGTAATGTCTTTCCCTTGGCTCAACCCTGTCCCTTTGTTAGTTTATCGCTTGGTCCCAACCAAAATGTCTTTGTCTCAGGCGCTTGTGATGCTACTGCCAAACTTTGGGATATCCGCAGTGGTCGGGCTACCCAGACCTTCACGGGGCATGAATCCGACATCAACGCTGTTCAGTGCGTGATGACCTTGTCACCGATTGCACTGACTAATCTTGTTATTGCTTAGATTTTTCCCTAATGGCGACGCCTTCGCCACTGGTTCTGATGATGCATCTTGCCGATTATTCGACATCCGGGCGGACCGTGAATTGAATAGCTTCACCCATGACAACATCCTTTGCGGGATCACTTCAGTCGCATTCTCGATCTCTGGTCGTATTCTATTCGGAGGTTACGATGACTGGACCTGCAATGTCTGGGACACTCTGAGAGGCGAGCGCGTGGGAGTTTTGACCGGACATGAAAACCGGGTTAGCTGTTTGGGAGTGTCGGTTGATGGCATGGCCCTTTGCACGGGCAGTTGGGATAGCACACTCCGGGTAGGTGTTAACATCATTCTCTTGGATATAATTGACCGAATTGTTTTGCGTAGGTCTGGGCATGATGAACGTTGGATATTTCAACATTGAATTGTGTCAATCCTTGTTTTCCACAACACTCTTCACCATCTCTATCTTACTCCTTACTTCTGTCTCCTGCTGTTTGTTCGTTTACATCGTTGCCTATTCTCACCTGCGTTCGTCAACTGACGCTCGCCCCGAGTCGGTCCTTACAAGTCACCTTTGTAGGCATGCCCCTTTCACTGCGTTGGCGTTTGGTATACATATATATTGTCTCGTTATTGGTCATCTGCTGCTGCCTAAATTCTACTTCTGATGTCTTTCACTTGCTACCATCACTATGCATATTCAGATATCCGATTCAATTCTTCTCCATCGGCTGAGATGGTTGTGAATGCGAGAATCGTAAACATGCAAGCAGAAAATTCAAGTATATGTACGTACAATTCGCCACGTAGGTCGCGTCACGGCACTATGACATGCCCTAGTATTAGTAGTAGTAGTAGGAACCTAGTTGTCGGGACTCAGCCATTAAGTTTACCATCTACCCAACCGCTACATCTATTTCTTCAACCTCGAACATCTATTACCTCGATGTCTCAGGCCGAAGATGACCGCGCCGCAAAGGCTGCAAGAGCAAAAGCGATGATGGTACGCCTTTGCCTGCAACCACCTCTGGAGTGTTGCACGGAGACTTAATTTCGTGCACAGGCTAAGAGGCGGCAGCAACAGAAGAATGTAGGAGGCTCTCGCAGCGCCTCGTTAGCCAGTCCTCCACCGTCGCGGTCTTATACTCCCGCTCCTGCAGAGCCTGCAGCACCCTCCGAAGACGGGAAACCCAGACCTGACATCACCGAGTTGTGGGTCGTTCGTTTGCTCAGCACTTTATGAGCTAACTAGTGTCCGGATTCGGTGTAGATTTAGCCCAAGTGACGCTGACGCAAATTGGATCGAGTCGTTGCCCAGAGCTGAAGTCCCAGAAGTAAAAATCGCTGCTCAGCAGAGGAGCCCAGAGCCCTCGCCTAAGCCCCCACCACCACCTTCAGACCGTGCAGGCTCCCCAGCTTCGCTTGTGTCCTCGACGTCAACCCTAGTCAACCCCCAGGGCGCCGATGACCCCCGCCTTCGAGTTGTAGAGCAGGAAAAGGTCATAAGTGCTCTCCAAGCCGAGAAATCAGCTCTTGGAGATTTTGTTAGCCGTCTCCATGGGGTTCAAGCAGGTGAGCGCCAATAAATAACCACACATTTTTCCGTCCTGACAAATGCCGTGGAGATGTTCAAGAGAAAGAGAAAATGTTCCAGGAGGAGCGTTCGCGCTGCCGGTCCCTCGAGGCGGAGCTCACCCAAGCGAAGGAATTAAATGTTTCTGCCAAGCTTCATACCGAGCAGCTCTCCCAAGAGAAGGCACGGTTAGAAGGTCTATACAATGCTGCGCAAGAGGAGATTGGCCATTTGGCTGCTAGCAGCCGCGAACTCGATCAAAAATTGAGCCAAGTGCACAGCTGGGTGGAGTCTCTGCGATCCGGTACGTCTGGTTGGTTGTTGAAATCGAACTTTTGAGTGACGCGGTGACAGACGTGCAACGCTTCACCTCGGACTTGCGTACAGCACGACAGGAGGCTGATAATGCCAAGATTCACTCAACACATGTTGAAAGGGAGCTCTCTGAGGCACGCGGCCTGATGGATGCAATGCGAGGAAAGGCCCAGGAAGAATCCAAACGCTGGCAGGAGCAAGATCAGAGTCGCCAGCAGACTATCTCTCTGCTTGTTTCGGAGAAGGCGTTCTTCATTACTTCCGTGCAGCGCCTGGAAGAGGCTGAAATAGGTATAGTTTTATTTTGGTATTTTGTGTGGATGTTTGTTGAGATATCGTCAGATCTTCAAGAAAAGGGAAATCTTCTCCAGTCTGAGTGCACGAAGTCCGAAAATCTGGGCAAAAGGGTCGAGGAACTCGAGACCACTATTGGCAAACAGAGCAGCGAACTTCAAGAAGCACTCGCCCGCGAGAAAGAGTTGTCAGAGATGTGTCGAGAGCAGGTGGGTGCCCGATGTTCACCTTGAACCAGAATGGTATTGACACTAATCTAGGAACGCGAGATCCAACTCGGGAAAGCTGAGCTTGATGAGGTACAAAGTACTTCCAACCAACATCAACAACGGGTCCGCGAGCTAGAGGAGCAGATTGAAAGTGACGATCGAGCAGATAGACTGGAGGTGTCTCTGAAGAACACGCAAGATCGTGCAGACGAACTCGAGTTTCAGCTCAGCAAACTTCAACAGGTATGTCCTCGAATCTGCCCTGTACATCCATCATTGATATGTGTCACGTAGTCCCATACCAGCCTCAAAAACGACAAAGATAACTCGGAGTCACAGCTTCACTTGAAGACCGAGAGTGAGGCGGCATGGAAAGCCAAGTATGCTAGCCTTGAAGCCGATCGCGTCACGCTGCAAGGTCACCTGCAGTCAGCTAACGCTCGTCGTGATGAATTACTTGAGGAGCGTGCCTCACTCCAGTCTCAAGTCGAATTTAACCAGAGCGCAGTAAAGCAGCTCCAGCAAAAACTCGGGGAGCTAGCTTCAGAAGCCACGTCCAGCGATCGAGCACTCCAGAACGTTCAGGGGGAGCTCCGTGCTGCCCTGCGCCGCGCCGAGGAGTCAGAAAAGACGCAGAAAGACCTGCAGGCCGAAGGTACAAGGCTCGTGCAATCTCTGGAGGAAATGAGAGCCAAGTTCGTTGAGTTGACATCCGTCAAGCTCGAGCTCATGGAGCAAATAGAGAGGCTGGAGCACGACAAGAACTCTCGTGACACCCTCATCTCCAAGCTTGAGACGGCTCTGAATGAAGGCTCGGAGCGAGAGGCGGAGGCAGCGACGTTGCGGAAAGAGGCGGATACACTCCGGGAAAAAGACAAGCAATCCCTGCAGCAGACCATCGCCGATTTACAACAGGGTTGTTCCATGCTCGAAGCCGAACTTCAATCCTCGCAAGCAGCTGCCCAGCTGTTGGAATCTGAGTGCACGCAAATGCGCCAGTCTGAGATGCGGCAGGCAGATCTCAGTAACTGGTCGAATGCAGAAGCACGACGTCGGGAAGAAGAAATCTCTCAACTGGATTCTGCCTTGGCCTCGTCTCGTAAAAATGAAGCAGAGCAGAGCCAGCTCATCAATCACTACAGGAGCGAAATTGAAGCTTTGCAGAGCGAGCTCGTGGCCAAGGAGGAAGAGTTGGAAAGTGTCCAGAAGACACCTATGACTGACGACGGACTGCAGTCATTGGATAACGAGATTCTCAGCGCGCAGGGGCAACAACACGCCATGGAACTCTCGTCCGCCCAGTCGCAGATTCGTGCGTTGGAGACCGCCGTTTTCGAGGCGCAGGACAAGGCACACCGACTACAGCGACAAGTTCATGTTCTGGAGGATCAACTTGCCTCACGTTCTGCATCGAGGGCGACACAAAGACCCTTCTCTCCAAGCGCAAGGCCTTCCAGTCGAACTAGTGCGGACTTGCGCCGTGGTTCATTCAATCACAAGTCGAGCAGTCTTGTTCCGCCCACCCGATCTGTCTTTGACGTTGGACTTTCGCCGGAGACACGACACAAGCGCCAGGTCAGCTTGAGCATGCTGAAAGCTAGGATCGACGGCGAAGTCGCTGCACATGCACATGGACTACCATCAAGGGGACTGTCTCCTGTACCAGATGCTCCCTCTTCACCGTCATTGTATGCATCGGACGTCCACTCTCGACGACCCCAGTTCATGGATGAGTCACATATTCTCTGGTGTCACTCCTGCCGTGGAGACCTAGTAATTCTATGATACCTCGACCTTGCTTTCTCCTACATGTTCCATAATATACTGATGGGATTAATCGAATGTGGATGGACATGTGATAAATGCTAATGATGACTTCATACGAGAGGGCTCAAAGAATAAATGAAACAAGTATCATAATTAAGATTGATGTGTTCGGAGGCTTCGTACTCTCTCCAATAATACCTGAGTAATTCTCGTGAGCCTCTTGTCAGGAAGACTTGTCGATACGTACCTCGACTTCCTCAGGTTGCAGAGTTCCCCGTCGGCGCTCTTCTTCAACACCTTTCTCGATGCTCTCTAAGACATCGTGAACCAGCTCGCGGTAGTCAACGCCAAAGAAGTGCGTCAACTTTGCAGCTCTTCGTCGGCGGAGCTGGAATTCTGATCTCTTGGACTCGAGAGATAATGTAAATTCAGATGACAGCGATGTCGAAGAGGCTTTGGTGGGAAGCGAGTGACGGCGTTCAGACCTGAGTGAAGATGCAGTTGACATGCGACGGACATGCACTGGTGTCTCTTCCTCTGGGGAAGTCTCGGTGACTTCCCCACGTAAGAAACGGTGAAGTTCAACGAGAGATTCACGGTCATCCTGGAGAAAGGTGAGCGGAAACGGTCAAGATTGGATTAAAAGCAAACAGGTACCCTGTCAATGATGTCCACCAAGGAATTCAGGGAGTGCTGGTAATTGAGATACACAGAAGACAAGGCCAAAATATCCTGGTAATCGGAAAAAGATTCTGGGAACGACCCAGCGAAGGATGAGGAGTCACCCGCATTGGGAGGTAGTAAACATTTCGAAGAGTCGGATGTTCCCGGCCGGTGAGTTCGCTTGCTTTTGTACGCGGACTGGTTCAGGTTACGACAGCCCGGAGGGACATTCGGCGACACGGCGAATGGAGTTGTGGAGCTGGGAATAGTAGGAGACGTGGGCTGAGAATGTGGTAACGATGGGCGACCTTGGCGAGTGTGGAACAGTGTTTGAGGCGGCGGCGTGCCGAAAACCTAGGTATGAACTAATTAGTGTGAAGGCGCAAGAAGGCGAGTGCTGGTATACCCTTTCCATTTTCTGGGCGCGGCGGACATTAAGAGCCTTCTCCCTTTCATCTAGCTCCTCTTTGCCACGGTCAAAATACTCGAGAGGTGCAGCCGACTCGCTCCTTCGCCCAAGAAGCCAGTTCTCACGCATGCATTCTTCGGGCATCACCATGGGAGGCAGAGGAGAGCCAGTTATACAGCCAGTGACAACCTCTGGGGGAACTCGTGAGCCAAGAAAGCGATGAAGTTTCGCGAGCTTCTCTCGTTTCCGCCGCCTCTCAGCTTCTGCCTGTTCGTCTGGATCGAGGGTCTCGACGAAAGATGGTGTAGAAGAAGAGTGGTGCAAATGCTGGCGTCTGTTTTGGTTTGGGATATCTAAGAAACTGATGGCGACGGAGGCATCGTCACGCGTGACTTCTTCATCTGACAAATCAATGAATGATGTTGGAGATGGGACTCGTCCATCGCCACACTGATCATTTGCTGACGTAACATTCTGTGCGTCATCGACGTAGAAGGTGAAGGAGCTAGGGGACAGCGGAATAGAATGTCTTCGACCACCTGGAGACCACATGTTATCGATTTGCCACGGAGTCGTGTGTTCTGTGTGTAAACCAGGGGTCTTGACAGCAACCGAGACTGACATGGCATGCCGGTGGTTTTTCTGTTTAGCCGCATCGAGCAAGCCAGTTAAAACAGGAGGTGGTAACCTCTTCAACGAACGTGGTTCATCTGCATCAGATACGAGCCCTTCTGCAACAGGAGTCCTACCGAAAACTTGGGTAAGCTTACGGTTCCGTCGAATGCGTTCTGCCCGTTCGTTCGCATCAAGCCAATTGGTCGTAGGAGGCAATGGTGACACAGAATGATGAACGGAGTGCGGTGATGCAGACACGAAGTGTTTGTCTGTTTCGCCCCTCCTGCCACATTCCAAACCTAACTCTGGGACTGTGGAAAGAGTCTTGCTAAGAAAGTCGGGTCCGGGACTTGTGGGCGGTGCAAACTCGAGGGGATCAAGAGAGTACGTTGAAGAAGCCGGAGAAACCGGTCGAGGGAAGGTAGGTGATGCTGGTTCAGTGCCTGAGGGGCTGGGAGGGGCAAATACCATGGTAGAGAGTACGATCGAGGACGATGAAGGAGAGTCTGAGCAATGATATACTGGAGATGGGTAATCCTCAGCGAGAGTGGTGGGACTGGGAGGAGCGAATTTCATGCTTGCAAGAGAAGTCGACGAAAGATTATGGGACGAACTAGAATAAAATTTAGACGGGGGAATGCTTAGCGATGGATGTTGCAAGCGGGCTGGTGATATTTCCTCCGAGTTGTTCTGGACGTTCTGAAAGATTGAGTTGTCCGATGTAGATGTGGTGAAAAGATCCATGAAAGACATCTGGTCGTTGCCTGTGACACATTCAACAGGCTGGAGTCGTGGCGGTTGACTACAATGCATAAAAGGAAGGGGTAGATGAGGGAGAGACGTCGTGCAGTGTGTTCGAACAGAACTGCTGTCGTTATTATATGCGTATGAGGACTCTGAATAAATCGATGGGGAACGCGTCGACGACCCTTCAAACAGCGCAAGATGTGGTTGTTGTTGGGGGGTGGTAAGATATGGTGTCGTTGACCTTGGTGACAACTGTTGCGATGGGTAAGATTCAGGTGAGATTCTGCCCTCACGGCCAGAGAAGTACATACAACGGTGGCTGTATCTCCGCAACCAAACTGGGAAAATGGGTCAGAAACTCTTTGAGTTGGTACAGCAGGGACCTGTTGCGTTTGGTTGTCTACATTTTGCAGAAGGATAGCATTCAACGGGCCAACACATATGGGCAAATAATAGATTACCTTGCACTGCTGGATGCCCGACACTCAAGTCTACGCAACCAGTGCGGGAACTCCGACGGTCAGGTTCTTGGCCGTTTAGTTTGAGTTTTGGCGCGCTAGCCGTGCTCGCAAACAGACTCAGGGAGTCTCTCCCTTTGCTCAAAATTTTTTCTACCTTATAAAAAGCTGGTGAAGAGCGATGGGTTGAGTCGGGTGCAGTGGAATGAGAGCGAGCCTCGGTTGTAGATCGCGAAGACCCGTATGTATGTTCGTTAAGGCAAAACTTCGAAACCTGTTTTGGCAGAGCAGATTCATCTACAACAACCGTGTGAGCCAGCGTCATCAAGTCTTACCAACATGACCCTTACCGACTTCCAGGCCATCTGGTGTGTTTATAGCTCTCAGAGGAGGGGTGGGGTTGATATATGGATTGGGCGTGACTGGTCTAGAGGAAGTAGTAGCGGAAGTCGGTTGGGTCATCACACTGTCTGATGCCAAGATAGGGAACGAGTTGGACCACGAGTCACAGTTGGCATTTACGTTCTTCTTCCGATGTATGTCTTTGGTACGAGTCACTGACGCCGTCTCCTGATCACGGTATCCCGGTTTCTTCCCAGCCTGAGCGTTACGGGGCGGTGGAGGCGGTAAACTGATGGCAAATCCTGACGACAGGTGTGGAATCTGGTTATGTAGACCCGTAGGTGACCCGCTGTTGCGACGTGTCAGGTCATCATGCTCGAGCAAGGCTTCGAGGTTTGGCGATATCTGCAAGGGATGGCAGGACCTCGGAACCGTGACATGAGGAGAGTGAGAGCGTGGGGGGGTACTAGCCATCCCGTTCGTGGTATCTTTCGAGGTAGAAGGGGGTGATCGTGTTAAACGTCGTAAATGTATGCAAAAGAGAGCAGCTGTCGACCTGAAGAATGAAGAGACGACCCGAGAAAAATGTCGACAGGTGTCGAGTTGAGGCGGCCTCGCTTGAAGTAAATTTGAATACCCGTGCAGGGCTCGTGATGTTCCCGTAAAACGAGTGTAACTCGGATCTGAGACAACGTTTTGGCAACAGGGGTAAACTTGAAGCAAATTGGTATGCCTGTCCGCACGTCGAAGGCGTCGGCGACGATGACACGGACACTGAGTGCCACTGGCTGGCAGGCGACACAGCAGTTTCCTGTCCTCGACAAATCAGGTCAGAAAGTTCAATTCACTATCATGATTAGTCCAGGGTCGTTGTCGAGTACCGCCTTGACGACCACTAATTTGGAGGCTTGTCGCGACCTGTCACACTTATTCAGGTTGTTGACGGTTGGGTCAGACGCCACACTTTACGCGAGATTAATCTACCTACTTGATCACACCCAGCATGATCCTTTGGGTTCGGAACGTCACACATTGTCACACTATCCCACCAAAAAAGCGTGACCGCATTGTGAGCAGAGTAATTGTACTAAAGATGTTATTTAATATTGGAATAACACGGGAAAAGTGCGACTTGACAGGATGAGTGCATCAACAAGAGGTCAAAGAAACGCTGCAACGTGCAGCATCATGCGGGGGCTTGTGTTCTCCGAGGTGGTAACGGGGGCCTCTTATCTTGGACGGAGGGCGGGATCGCGGTTGGGGCCACCGCTGGGTCAGCTGCTTCGTGTCTACTAGCTGTCGCACCCAGCTCGACTGATACCTGTTTCGTCTCATCCTCGGACACAATGGGCTGTGATGTAGGTAATGCTGATGATACGACAGAGGAGTTATCCGGAACTTCTGGAATTTGCCTTGCAGTCGCAGAAGGGACCGCCCGCGGAGGGAGAGGGGGAGGAACAGGATGTGGAGGGGGAGAAACTTCTGGTGTTCGAGAGAGCGAAGCAACGTCGTGGTTACGCTCGGTCGCGTCAGAAGGTCCAGATGAAGTTGCCGAAGACGTCTGGGCTTCTTGACTTGGCTGCTGTCCCGTAATAATAGGGCTCTTCCACAGGCGATACATACTATGGATAGTTGGTCCCTTTGGCTTGCTTTCTGAGGAAAGCGAAACAGGTGCGACATTTCCCATGGACATGACTTCTCCTCGATGACTGGCGTGGATGCCTGGGATCGTCATCGTACGCGCTTGAGAGGGCTGAGTGTGGATTAATGAATGTGCAGGGCGATCTTCTGCAACTTCGGTAAAATCGCGGTCTTTGAAGGGATCATTGGACACGTTGTCTCCGACGGAACGTGACAGCGATGGGATGGGATACTTCGGCGGGGTGGATATCCCTCCTTCTTGAACAGCTTTCGGTGATGACGAAGCCGAAGAAGTCGAACCAGCAGAATACAAAGTCACGCGATCACCTGACATGCTAGGTGATCTCGCCTTGTCCCTAGAATTCCCTTGAGGAATAGGGATGGGCGACGAAACACCATCAGTCTTCTCAGACTGTTCGCGTTCCCTTCGCTCAGCAACGGCTACACGGATGTCCGCATAGCTTTGGCGACCGTGCGTATTCTCCAGTCGGGAGTGAGGATCCGATGGGCCAACGTCAGCGACGTCATCTTGAGACACGTTCCCGTTGTTATCTTTTTTCAGACCACCCCAGTTGACGCCCCATTTCCGCATGGCCTCCTTGGCGGAGTTGCTAAGTGCTTGTTTGTCCGCGGCTTTGGACTTCAACGTGGACAGGAACGAGCTCGTTACAGAGGTTCCCATTGATTGTCGCGGACTCTTGGATGTTGCGCTAGAGTCGGAGAGGTAATTAAAAGACTCATCACCACCCACGGAGGATGATATGGAGTAAGTCCGCGACGACCGCGAGCGTGCTTGTGAGTTTATGGACAAGGAACGTAGCGAGAATTCGGGGGAAAGGTACTCGTGATTGTCCTGTTCGTTCTCAGAAACATCAGGAGGGCATGTAACGAGAGTATCGGAGGGAGTGATGACAGTGTCATCTGGTTTTGGGGTCGAGCTTGCACTTCTACTTCTCCTGCCACGGAGAGCTTCTGAATCCTCGCCCTCCCGTTCACCACCGCAATCTGATGCATCCGCCTTTACAGAAGAGAACCAAGAACGTCGCCTGGCGACCTTTGAGCTTCCCCCCGAAGAAGTGGTTGCGGAACGTATAATGGGTATACCGTCTAGAGGGGACGTTTCCACAGCCAACTCCTCTTCCGAGTGAGCACGCGGGAACGTCGATAATCCTGCCTCTTCCGATGGCTGGGTCTCTGCCTCAGGAACAGACGGTTTGGTAATCGCCTCAGTGTCAGGGACTACCAGGGGTTTTTCCGAGCGCGCAGCGTCAGCCCAAAGTCCCCCTCTGTGTTCGTACTGAGCGCTATCAAAGAAGCTGATGTCGTCCATATTGGGCATGACCACTGAGTCGATTATCTATGTCACGTTCTTCAGTCCATATTACCCCTGGCTGCAAGACGACACTCACGATCTCTTCAAGTTTTGATTCGATGGTGTTCAGAATCATGCTCCAAGTGATTTGGCGGTCGCTCACGATAGGCTCGACGTTGATCACCATGCGTGGCGGTTTCGTAAAGGCGTACCAGATACGACTGCTAGGAGGGCGCTTCACCTTTATGAGAAGGTTGCCTTCCAGCTCGCGCAGTACGACAGCCAACACGAGTTTGACAGTGTACGACTTGAAGCGTGCCCCCAGATTGATGACCGCGGTCGCCTCAACGGTGGCACGAATCTCGCCTTTATACGAGAGGCCCACTTCAAGAGATGCATCACCTTCTTTCGTAAGTTCTTTGAGCATGGGTTTGCTCAACGTTGGAGCCTTGTTACCGATTGAGAACTGGGTGACGGCGATGTCCGTCAGGAAAGCAGGACGCTTGACTTTAGAGAGCTTCTTCATGAGCCGACCAAGAATGTGCGACTCGAGCATCTGCGTCCTGTAAAAGCTATAAAAAATACGCCCCAAGAGAGCGTTGAGCCACCGCACGGGGACGACGTCTGGTTGTTCGTCGAGCGTAGTGACTAAGTGATTCATCTCAGATGGCAAGAACACTAGTCTGAGGGGCTCCAGCGTCGGTGACCCTGATGGGTTGTCAGATGCGTGCACCAGAGCCAGATACCAGTCCTCCATGTCGACGCAGGACCGCACGAATATGAACCAAGGCGCCGTGACCGCCTCCTCTGCAACCTCTCTATTCTCCTCCTCGGACTCCTTCGATTTCCCTCCATCTAGCTTCTCGTCAGTCTCCCCGTCTCCTAGTGCCGTCTCTGTCGCGACTCTTTGTATGCCCTTGCCGGGTCCCCTGGACCGAGGCTTCAGGCAGATCGCATTCCTCCTGGTGAACAACTCCCCGTCCAACAAGCCTTCAGGATAAATAACAACATCATGTCCGCCCAACTCCACCACCGCTTCGCACTCCGTCATATTCTCGTCCTCGTATAAATACATCACTCTTCCCTTGAGCACGACATACCACATATCTTTTGGGCGCGAGCGCTTGGGGTCTTTCGATCGCGAATCGAGGTATGATTTGACGAGTGTCACATATGAACCGTCAAATGTGGACTCTTCGAACGTGCGCCGGACTGTGAGCCAGGATTTACGAGCCCGCGGGAGGTCATTGACGTCGGGGGGTGGCTCAGAGGTGGGCTCTGCGTCGTCATCGGCGTCTAGCTGCTGCTGCAGACGAGGTTTGCCATCCTTGCTCGTGTCGGATTGCGGGACTGGGACAGAAGTGTAGATGGTGATGCAGAGGAGGGTGAAGATGACCAGAGGGATGAAAGTGAGACCACCAAACACGTATGCATACGCGAGTGCCCTGAGAGACATAGAGATGTGTGGCGGTTGAACACGAAACTAATAGCTAGTCACGGTCCAGCAGGCGCTGTAATGAAACAGTGCGCAGTGTTGGCTGTAAGCAAGGCAGACTCAACGTACTCAGCGGCGGAGAAGTGGCAAGATACACGTCCAACGTTTGCGGAACAAGCATTGTGCTCTTGACTTGTTCCCACAGTCATTACACAGTAGCCCCTCGTACGTGGAGCCAAAAAGTTGGAGGCAATGCAAACCTCCTGCTGGCTGCATGGTACAATAGTCTAAATAAACTACGACAGGGCTATACGGACAGATAAAGTAGCTTGAGATAGAGATACGCGAGGCAAGACACGCCAATGTGGTTGTAAAACAAAATGACAAAACATGTCGAATCATGAATGTGTCCGAGAACGGGCACAATGGCGTCCCCTTCGGGAAATCACAACCATCGAGTACATCCCCTTCTTGCATTGTTCATCGGGGGGTGGAAGTGTCGCACGCCAATGGCCGTCAGTATACTCCCAGTTGTCAATCTGCGTCATGGCAGTGTCGATGGGAGCAACCAGGGGCGGATGTACGCTGTTGAGTGCATTGTGCATGGGCATTGTTAAATGTGTGCCGAAAGACGCGTCTTGATATGGTACCCAGCAAGAAGTTTCGCGGGCTCGTGAGAGACAGGGCGTAATTATGATGCTGGGAGCAGAGGGGTAGGAAGGACGGATGACGATAGGATCAAGCTGCAAGGTGTTGAGAAATTTTGAGAGAATGAACAATACAACATGCTATGGACAACTCACAAGGACTGAGGATCGGCGACGCTTCCGTTGTACGCGCTCTGGATGGATGAAATCTGGAGAGGAGAAAATCCTGGAAGCTGCTGCAGGCTCTGCAGGTATGGGAGAAACTGCCTCTATAGTAGCTGCCTCAGCCTTCCCTTCCGTTTCCTCCACTGGGGGAGCCAGCTCCGACAACAATCTTGACACATGCTCGATATCTTCCTCTACGACACTTTTCAGGCCCCTATACACAGGCGCTACACTCCGCCCACACAGCCCCTTCACACCGTTCCACGAAAGATCGGGAGGTAGGACGAAAGACGCTAGGCTCAGGTCCACAGACTGGAATGCAAAGCAAAAGCAACATGGGTTAGAGTTGGAACGTTGCACAAATCTTTGCGCCACAGCGGAATGGAGACTTACAAAAGTTTCTTCGTCCTCGAAAGAGGACAAGACCCGCTCGACACGTAAGTTGAACCATCGCGCACTACGGCGCGCCAAGCGAGCAAGCATCTCAGGCTCGATGTAAAGGTTCAACCTTTTCGACCCTCCGAACTAACTCCACTGTGTTTAGCCTCGGCTTTTCAGTGGGGTAGCAACCTCACTTCAAGCCCCTGGGAACAGCACAGAACTGCAATGGAGAGTAGCAATACTGTGCAGTTGTAGGGCTTGACTTAGTGACTGTAGCACATATGAATGTGCACAAGAGCATGAAACCAGTCCAGCCTGACGGGCTCAGGCAGGACGCCCGCATCGGTAAACACAAGTAACCGAAGCCGGCGGACAGCTGTATGTGATCAACAAATGAAAAGGCCCAATTCTGAATTTTGGCGATCGGCACAAGAGGCACTAACACGTGATAAAACGGTTATATGAACTCACCAGAAAGACCGATCACGTTGTCACTACTACATACGAAGTCGGCATGAACCACCCTACGCAGCAGGAGATACTTGAGGTCCGAGGTCAGCTATATTGCCCATGCTGTGTAACATTTGAGGCCTGCGGGCTTACAAGGACGCTTGGTATAGGTTTGCGTGTTTGGGTGCCGCGAGTTCACACAGACGTCACCTTCCAAGAAACCGCTTCAGTATGTCAGTATGTCCTGTTTTGCAGCAACATGACTGTAAGTGTGGCGTTGCCAAATGACACAATGTAAAAATGAGGGACGAGAGTTGCCCGTCGAAGGTTTTATCATGAATTCCAAATTCCTGAGTCCCATTGCAACAGTCAAGGAGATGAATGGAGAGGCGCACCGTGATTTTCAATCGCTGCACACCTGAAAGGTTGAACCACTCCTTTCCCAGTACGCGGATATTTTGTCCTGTTGTGCTGGGTACTCACTAACTTGGTCCTTCATCCACGTGAGAAAAGTGGTTTTTTGCGGTGCCATTGAAAGAAAGCATCCGTGGCGGCGTGGCCAAGGATGTACGGCACTTACCTGTGTTCGAGCTCCGCCTTCGCAACGGATAAGAGACAAAAGACCAAGTGTATTCCTAAACCGTATAGGCCTGGGCTTGGTTGTTGAAGGGAAAAGTTGAATAGAGAATAACGTTATTGGTGAAGAGGGGTTGCTGACAAGGCTACAATTGGTGATACAAATCTGCCACGACGTTTATGCGGGCGCCGATCACTACAGTCAAATATCAGGTTAGACGGGAGCCAGAACCCCCGTGCAATCAGATGGACCCAAAGGAGTGAATGTCAGAGGCTCGAACTGTGGCTCTGGTTCGATAAACGTACGAATGGGCAGTGTTTGACAACACGAGGCAACTTGATCACCGTCATCAGTGCATTAATGCCTCAAGGCAACGCAATTCATCTGAGCAAGCTCGATTCGGGAGAAAGGTACGGCGTTGTCAAAGTGCCACTGATCAAGCTGATAAGTTACTTGTGCACCCTAATATCGCATGCCATGCTTGGAGTCTGCCTACAATGTTGTGTTGCCAGGGTGGATTGTGACGGGAAAGAAATTTGTCATGGTGAAACAGACGCCGTGGGATCAAAATGAGCGGTATATTGGGCAGGGCGGAGAAGATCAGGGTTAATTTGAATTGTGGGCCTTGTATACCTCAAGGAAGAGATTGTTCGAGTTGGACAACAAGTCAGCATCAGCAATATTTCGGGGGTCGAAGGTGCAATGAGGACATCGATAAGATGTCGATAAGTTAATCGGTGGCAAGTGACCTAGGCTGAAAATCAAGTAGGTGGGATCTTTTGGGAGGGAGTCGAGAAAAGGACAAGCGTGGACGTCATGGGATAGATCAGTGGCAGTCGGACACGGTAGTGCGATATTGACTGGAGGCTGGAAGTATTGGACCAAGATGGGAAAAGGATGGAAATCCTCTCCGTGGGCAAGACATATAGGGCACATGGAACAGCTGATTGACAAGCGTGTGGTAGTACAAGCCAAATGGCGTTGGGCTCGTCCACAGGAATTGCACTGATCAAGTGCTGCGTATTAGATTATCACTGATAGGCACAGTTCAACAAGCAGGAGACTGAGAAATTTGCAGCGTGTATTGTACCCACAGAAGAGATGTCTGCTGGGGTAGCTCGCCTCAATACAACGGTCAGGGGCAATTCCTTGTACTCGCTGAGAAAATCGAGGTTGACGGGAGCATGATGAGATTATCTATGGATGTCTTGGTACTACAAAGCCTGCCTTGAGGCAGGGAAATTGAACCAAAGGTGGTAGGGATGGCCCACAACCTTGAATACATGTCTGGCATGAAATCGGATATATAGCTAAATAAGTAATATTACATAATAAAGTTGCCACAGCCTCGCATCGGATAATTCTTGGACTCTGATTGGAGGATAGCCCGTGAAATCGCTGGTTGCCGTCCACCACAATAGGCCTACCCTGCAAAAATCATTAAACTCCTCTTGCCACCGATTAACTGAAACATCTTGCTCTTCGTCTAAAACGGCGACGAGCACCACTCAGCTCTCGACGACGGCAACAGTAAGTGCTACACCTTTCACTGTGATTGTCATCTGAATGCGTTTGTTTGATCAGGGAGTAGCACTCGTAACGGTGGTCATCGCATTGTCATCCTGGTCGTCTGTACAGATTCCGTGTATTGTAGATTGGTATCGAGACGCCCATAAACTGCCTCGAGGCAAGTTCGCGACCCATATCATCTAGCTTCCGTGTGTGTCCCAATCCACATTTAAACTATCGGTGATTTCTTCCCTTTTTTCTCTCCCCTCCCGTCCACTCATGCTAACTGCTTCTTTCCGCCCTCCTAGCGGTGGCTGGTATACTCGCCCTCCAATGCAGCGCCGCGGCAGATCACGCCAGGTGTCTCCAGTCGCCGTGGCCAGGCTGGCCTCCGAGGAGCGGAGACAATCACAAGGGGAACAAGACAAATTCTATTCAGAGCCTCAAGTCCCCCCAAATCCCGACGTCTTCTTATCCCTCGTGCCACCTACCACTAACCTTTCACTGCATCTTGAGAAGTTGGATCCTAAATCATTAATGAATGCTCGTTATGACGCGTCTTTCTCATCGCTGACTGGCACTTCCCAGTCAATCACCTTCCACACTTCCACTCCCGATTCGCATTGCACCTCACCGTCGTCACCGGTGGCAGGTGCCTCTCCTGATTCGTCAACCACAGCTTCTCTTTCTGCGGATTCGTTTGACTCCTCGCCATCGCCACCACGATCTTTAGAAGACCAGGTGCAGGTAGCATACGCCTTAGATGACATTCGCCTAGCCAAGATCCTCCTTTTAAAGCTTAAAGGCATCGAGGTCTCTTCGGATACAGATCCTCGAATCGACGAAGTCCGTGACGAAGACTTCGATATGTACTTCGTCCCCTCGGGACCGCTTGCCCTCGAAGATGCCGACAAGCGCGCCCTACAAGAGACCCAGCGCAAGCAAAGAGAATGGTGGGAAGAGTCGCAACGGGTACAGCGATTGAAGGCTCGCGAGGAGATATGGGAGGAGGAGAAGCGACGTTTGCACGCCGAGAGACTCCGTGCCATTCAAAGACGAGAAGAAGAGGTGACATTGGAGGACGAACGAAGACGGCTCGCAGAGAAGCAGCTACGCGAACACGCTGAGCGGGAGCTCCAGAAACGAGATACGAGGGTGGGCTCCTCGGTGGCTCATCGTCAGGCTGTGTCTTATGGTACATTATCGCAGGCCCGATTGGAGAGGTACTCGTCCACCAAGCAAGGCGAAGATCCATTCCAATACAGCTTCATGCCTCCAACGAAAGCCTCGAGCTCGACCCCTCCCCGTCAATTCGCTTCGACGAAGGTGATCAAGAAGGGCCCCACGCGGTCTCCAGGCAGCCAAACCCAGTCGGTCTCCTTCAGGGAGGTCATAGATTCCATGAACGGCAAGTTATTCCCCCTGGACGCTTTTGAACGAGCAGAGGAGGCGAGACGGATTGCGGGTTTGGTCATTATGCCGAGCCCCACACGTCATCGAAGCAAGGTCTCTGTGCGCGTAGAGCTCCTCGATAGTTTATTACAGGTCGTAGAGTGGCAAGAGGGAGAGCGACGATGGGCGAAAGGCAAAGCCGTGGAACGTAACCTCAAGGTTTTAAAATATCCGGTTCACACTCCCACCCCTATGCCTTCGATCCCGTCTTCAGGATCTGACATATCAACGTCTTCTGCATCTACATCACGCTCCAGTTCGTGGCTGTCTTTCGGCAGCTGGAGATCCTCGGGCACCGAACTTACTACTCCTGACTCGTCCATGTCGGCATCACCCAGGTGTTCGGTGCCTGGTCTCCTGCCTACCGTCGTTGATACCCAACGTGACCTCCAACCACGCTATTCTTTTACTGCCATCTCACTTGAGGAGAGCCCACTATGTCCTGCTACAATATCGCACTGTACTCCTGTGATTCCTCAAGGAGTCGATCAGTACGACGCGCCATCGGGCCCAGACGCGGTTTTCTTATTTGACAGCATGCGAATGGCCCTTGTAAAGCGTGTCACCCTTTCTGTCGCTACCGTCGTCGGGGCTGCTAAAGGTCTGCAATCGGCGTACATTTCTGCCGCGATGTTCGCTGCGGGAACTTCACAGCCCCGCCCCGCCACAGCTCCACAGCCTCGCGACACTTCACGATGTCAGCGGCAAGCCCGACGCGAAGGCTATCGCGCACTTGCCGATGATGTCAAGAAATTTACCGCTTCCACAACACCTATCACCCTTACATCTAGACCCATTCACTTTATTCCCCTGGAATATCCTTTTCCGGTGGGCGTCGTGGATGCATCCAGGCCTCGCCCAGTATCCGGCAATGCTGTTGTTTTCCCGTCACCTCTACGTCCCCGCACGCCACCTGCTGTGCTCGCGTATCGTATGCGGCCTGTTGCGAACCCTGCGGTCCTTCGGCTGCGGGCACTACAGAATTTAATGTGTGCCCGCGGGAAGGTGTGGGAGGGCCGAGCACGCGAGGGGGGGCTTGGGTGTGGCAAAGAACGCATGCTTGGTGTGGCATTCGAGGGTCGGGGACGAAGTGGCCTTGGCTGTGAGGTTCGCTTTGTCGTCGCATGACCAGCTTGGTGCAGACATCTAGTGTGGCACGTGGTACGTTTATGGATATACCGCGGGATAATATGTCGCAACGTTTTCCAAGGACTTTATAATGGTTTATGCGCCTTTAATCCTAATTATCGTTGGTTTCCCCCTTTTCTGCGATTTTTACAAGGTGTACGAGTCACCCTAGTGTGCTTGGGGTGTTGGTGGTGGTGATCTATCTGCGGTGCTGCATTTGTTGTATCTATATTTTTGTGTCTGCGTCTCGCGATACCCTGGTTTTTTTCTCTCATCGATCTCCCACTCTCCTTCCCCTCCATCCAATTTCGTTGTCACGTCTTGCAATGCTGTGATACATGTCCAAACGTTCACTAGAGTTCCATAATAGAATCAGGCTTCATGACCTTTGGTTTTTTTACCACCGTTTGAAACACAACAGCTACAACAGCATGGCATATTCATACCCAAGAGTACTCTCTCAGGTAGTTCGTCACTTCTGTGGCAAACATGTGACCCCATTAGGAAAAACCTTAATGATGACTAATCAAAAATCCATTTAGGCTTTCAGCACATCTCGACACATAATTTTGAACTTTTATCTTGCTCGACCTGACTCAATTTCTGTGTCCATGCACGAGAGTCACATCTCTAATAGATTAGATACATTTTACTTCTATGTATTTGTGTTGTAGTAGCAGTGGCATAATCAAAATGTTTCAGTGAGTGGTGCAGTCGATAACTGCACTTCATTCCTTCGAAAACGTTAGAAAAGCATCGTATCGATGCATCCATGTAAGAGTCCCAGCTGGCCATAGAATGCAATTTCCGACGGGCGGTGAGTTTTTGTGTGTATTAAACAGGTCGTCAATTTGAACGGGTATCGTGCAACAGAAACAACAGAAACGTTCTTGTTTGCTATCACCGACTAAGGTCTAAAGTGGATCCACCGTGCGACCATGCCCTATCCAGCACCGACTGCTGAGCCCATTGTGAAGGAAGAATATTCCGATTTGGTCCAACGCTGACCGGGGGGGCAGGGCCAGAGTTCCGAGCAAACATTGGCGGTCGTCGTGGTTGCAGCACCCGCATACCTGGTTGCAGGTCCATGACACGCTGCAATGGCGGGCCGTTCCCCATTTGCTGCTGCTGGGGTTGCTGCTGTTGCGACTGCGGTTCCCAGTCACTCCAGGACCCCCTTTCCTGTGGGTCACTGTCAAAGCCCCAAGCACTAAACCGCGAACCACTTGATATTGACTCGCTCCGCCTGCGAGCAGCCTCCGACTGCAACGTCGAAAATTTTCCGCTCTCCTCCCGATCCACGTCCAGGGCGACCCCTTTCTCAGCTAGCGTGCCCGGGTCAATTTCTAACAACTTCCGTAACTCCTCATTTTCGTTTTTCAGTCGCACAATTTCGGATTCACGTTCAAGAGCCCAGTCTTCACTGATATTTGTGGCCGCATCGTTGTCGAGGGCAAGAATCAGGGACTGTACGTCGAAAGGTGTGTCATCAGAATTGTCGTCGGTAGACTCTGGATCTTCTCCTGCCATTGAGCGGTAGAGCGCGCGGAGATTTTGCGCGAGACGTTGTAAATGGAGCGCGGTCTGAGTCTCCGTGGCAAGGTCGCTGAATTGATTCTGTGAATCACATGCAAGTAGGAGGCGTTCGTAGTGGCGTGTTAGAGTGAGTTCATGTTGCTGTGCCGCTAACTATAGAAAGTGGAGTCCAGAGGCGCGTCAGTGACATTGAGCGGTGATGACAGGGAAACGGTGACGGACGGCGTGATTGCGAAACTTGGCCATTATGGTTTCCATAGTACTTTCGTACTCTTTGAGAAGGAGGCTGAGTTGCTTGTTCTCGTGCAACAATGTCTGGTTCTCGATGAGGAATTGGGCGTTCATGCGCTCCAGTTCTGATTCGAAAGTCTCTGGAAACGGATCCCATTCAGCATGCTGTGGACGAGGAGGAAGGCCGTGTGCACACCTTTGGAGATGTCGGTGTTGAAACGCCTGAGTGCAAAACCTGAGCCGGAATGTGCAGCTTGTTCCTGTTGACATCTGAGGTCAGACTTTCTTGGGAGAAAGTGTGAACGGACCTTCAGCGAAGCAGCTCTCGACTGCAGAGCGGAGGTCATTTTCTGGTTGTGAGCGAGCTGATCGCTCAACTCGTGGACGAGGAGCCAGGCCCGGAGAAGTTCATTGTCCATGATCATGGAGATACACAGCGTTTTGGACGAGTTAGTGGTTTGCAGGCGGAGGTTCGAGTCCTAATAAGGAAGGGCGGGATATTTGATCAGCACTTCGTCCTCGAGCCCGTCGACCTTGCACACCGCACAGTGTGCGATAAACGTTCCAGTTGGAGGCTATACGCGAATTTACTTGGCCACAAACCCGTCCTTATGTTGCAGGTTTTACAAGTGTTTCAGGGTGAATGCTGGAGGACTGCGGTAAGGGAACCGTGGGAATTGCATTTGAATGAATCCAGAGAGATTGACTAAATAATGAAGTTGCTTGTTTTTTAACGTCGTCCTTGTCGTCTCCTTCAGCTTCTGTACAACATCAAAAACATAAACACTCCCTTATCGCTATAAACCAAAGGATTTAACGCTCACCACGCACTTTACTCTTCGTCGTTTGCTCGCCCCAGCGCAGTCGCAGTATCCACCTAAGCACGTTTTACTCGGCAGAAGTCCTAATTACATCTTTCGCCAGTCGTCAACCCGCCTGCTGTTCGGCTTTCTCTCGATATCCCCCCTTTGGTTTCAGCTTTTTTCTTCTCCACCAGGATTATCAACTTTGCAACCTTTGCATATACTCTAATCTTGCGAAAACATGTCTTCAGCTTCGACTTCTGGTCTCTCTGCATCCGTCACCCGCATCTT
Source organism: Paxillus rubicundulus Ve08.2h10 (assembly GCA_000827395.1). Taxonomy (NCBI): domain Eukaryota; kingdom Fungi; phylum Basidiomycota; class Agaricomycetes; order Boletales; family Paxillaceae; genus Paxillus; species Paxillus rubicundulus. The sequence continues at coordinate 81,929 of KN824823.1, read as the reverse complement.
GTCCTTGACTGGTTTCGCCAAGGAGCTTAAAACCAAGGACATTCAAGCCGCTTTCTCCGAGTGGGAAAGTGCCGGAGGAGGGTTCAAGATCAAGTGGAGAGATGATACTAGCCTTCTAATTGTCTTCCAAGATGCATCTGCTGGTAAGTTATCTGACAGATATAGTCATTCTGTGCAAACAAGTTCATCAAATCGTCAATTTACTTTTTAAATAGCTAAACGAGCGTATCTCCACACCCTTGCGTTTCCCCCTGCCATTCTCACCACGAATGCTACTGCAATTATCAAGCCATACGATGGTCCCGATGCGCAGAGTGTCATCCAAACTGTCAATGCCCGTGGGCAGCATAACATGAATCCTTCACGTGGGCACAACATACGGGCTGCCTCCATTTCCGTCTTTCCAAACCGTAGTGTCAACAACAGTCAGAACGGCAACATTCTTCGCAACGGAAATGGCCAAAATGGCCACGTGGTAAATGCAACTATCTCGGAACACTCGCCCAAGATCAACGGGCGAGAACCGTCACCTACGCTTCCTTCAATTCCTTCCCACCCGTCGCTGAATGATCTTATTAACTCTGCCGTATCACACGAAGATCCTGCGATTATCCACGCGGAGGGACCCCCGAAGATTGGTGATCCAGGGAAAAGGATGCTTGGAGCTGCGCTTGGCATGAGACACCCTGCGCTGGGACCACGGGTGATGAGTGGAAGTTTACCTGGAGGCGGCGGCCCTGGCGCCACTCCGCGTGGTACATTTGACCCGACGATGAGGGATGTTCAGAGGGCAATGGGCGGTCTGACTGTTGTCGAGTAGACGTTTTATTTGTGGCGTACGAGTGTGTGTAACCGATGCTTTCTGGTCGCTGATGGCGGATGCGTGCATCCCTTGATGGCCTCGACTCGTGTCTGTTCTGGAGGATTAAATTTGTGTTTTTAGTCAGCGAGTGCACGGTCTACTGTTCACGTCCTTCATTTGTTCCTTCGCCTGCGGACCTAATACTACATGTATATACTGTCACCATTCGAGCCATCATCGATTTCCTGATCTCGTTGCATGCATCAAGGACAGCAAGGACGTCCATTTCAGGGCCATCCGATACAGCATTTGCATCAAGAAAATAAATACCTTGATTACACGAAATTCGCAAAAGAGTGTTCTATGGCTGTCGTAACACTGATACGTGACTGGTAGGATTCTGAAACCTTGTTGGATGCCGCCAGCTGCATGAATTGGCACGCAGTGGCAGGGCTGCTGCGCGATGACAGCCAGCATTTCTTTCAAATAACTGCTGGGCTGGGTCTTTTGCAGATTGATCGTGTTCCGCGAGGATGTACTGAGGATATATCGCGAACTTGTTACGAGATTATAACAGGCAAGTGGCCCGAATGAGGATTCTGCGCTGACGGCTGCGGGGACACGGATTCATATCAGGTTAGTATCACTGGTCAAGCTTTTTCACGAGAAGACTAGCTGGAAACAACCCTATATCAGACCCAACGAATCACGCCGTGTTTAGGTTTGATGAGCCTGAGTGTATGATCCCCCACGGACTTCCCTAACCCAAAGACGCACTGGAATGTCAAATCACGGAAGGAGGAAGCAGTGCCATAATGGTGTGCAGCGAACTTGTCACCATAGACCGCTCATAGACACCGCGTCACTCAGGGTTTTATCCAATGGCGCTGTCAGCACGAGGCCCGGGTGTGTCCTCCAAGCTTCAAGGCCCTTTCTATCGCAGACGAGTCTCTATTCTTACCGAAGTGGCTCACGAGCCATCCCCTTGCGGCCCCGTTCTTGCGACTTCGGATCCCTGCCTGCGTTCTATCCGCTGATTTACCGGATATATCACAGGGTTGGCAGCTTCAAACTCCAGGAGGCGATCCTTTTCAAGTCCGTCCACTCTTGACCCCATTCAGCCCATTTAGTGCAGTTAAAAACGTGTTTCAAATCGGCCCCTCTCACCCCATTGTTCTTCTGACCTTGCCACTCGTGTCCATCCCCGCCATTTGATAAATGGAAGGCAGGAGCGCAGCCCTTGCTGTTCATATCAAAGAATTCTCGAGGCCCCATCCATCCGTCCATCAACGCTACCGATACATCAGTATAAATCCACCCTCTCATCCAGTCTGAGACGTCTTTGATACCTCTTCCTGACATTCGCGTTCTGCGTCATCCGGTTAATTGTCTTCCCTCGCACCCGAATCTTTTGCACTTCATGATCCTCGCAGCTCAGCCTCTTCCCACAGATGATAGGTCGTCTAGTGATTGGTTCTCCCCTTGGCGTCGGGCCATGGAACCACACATATATTCTCCATCCGACTCGCACAATTCACTAAGTGCCATGTACTCTCACCCTTTGTCCGGAAGCCCCTCCTCTTCGCCCAGAGACAAAGACGTATACTCTGGCTATAATCCCAAGGAAAGCACACTGTCAGCTCCACGTTTCAACTCTTGGTCGACATATTCTTTCCTTCGGTCACTGTCGCGTCCTCATTCCGAGACTACCGTCAACCCGAAGGTCACCATTCTACCTTCACAGCTGCTTCCTGCATCAGTCGACACGCCGTCGTCGTCTACATCCTCGCACTCTGTTCTGACGCCGATTTCTCCGTTCACACCATACAATGTAGCTGAATCGCACGTTCACGACATGGAATTTGACGATTTCGAGCACGACGATGATGACGGAGACGAATGTATTGACTCCGACTTCGCTGAGCGAATGGAGGTGGTAGATGAAGCAGACCAGGGACAATCACCGCTCTACAGTGCAATGATGCCGCATGCCATCAAGTCCACTTCTGCGCTAGAAGGGGCATTAGGGGAATCACCGGCATCGTCTTATGACACTCATCTCGGTGCTTACCCTCCAATTGACAGAAGGATGTCTGCATCCGTACCCGGCTATCCAAGTGCATCACGTCGCCCCTTGGCTGTGCTTACTCACCAGCCACAGCGGTGGAACGCCAAAGAATGCTCACTAGTCCCAATGAATTCTCTTCCCGAAACCTCCATCGCATACCCATCGCAACACGTGTATACCCAGCACAGTCACTCATATCTAACAACTCTATTCGCACCGACACCATCAATATCGTTGTACCACCAATTATCTCCATCGTCGCTCCTGGGCGCGTTTACTTCCGCTCGATCATCACACCCCCCACGGCCATCCAATCCCTTACCCATCATGCAACCACAGCCGATCCGCCCTATACCTCCCATTCCTCTGGCTGAACTCACGTCCAGCGCCACGGAGGATAGTGCACCGGACCTTTCGGGGGGAATACGTTCTTCTCGGCGATTACAGGCACTATCGCCTCTTCCGTTGCTCTGTCAGCCAGTCTCTGATGCTGTGAGGTATCAGCTCAAGGAACCATCTGCTAACGGCTCCCTTGGGGGTATCTGCTGTGAAGAGAACACGTCGTGTGAAGATCTCATCACAGTGATGGGAAGCAACGGGTTCGCACACAAAGGGCTAGCTTTCTCCCAGGAACGTCAGTCAGCCGCCGGAACTAGTCCCATGGAAGATCGAGTGTGTTCGTGTGGGTGCATGGGCTCGGCGATTGGATGGCAGTGATGACCTAGGCCTTTACTGAACGCATTCCCGTCATTATTTTGGGTTTCCCTGCATATCTAAGTAGTTGCATAGTCTAGATCTACGATAGGTACCATGTATTCAATTTTCGTATTTGGGACTCAGATCCATTGTTCGCTCCCTGCAGTGCAAGCACCCTCCTTGATGACTGACCCTAAAAGCTCCAAACAACCAACACAGGACATCGGAATTATTCGACTATTGTGGATTATAGTACCGGGGTTATTATCTGGAACATTGATCACAGGCGGGTACCTGCGTAAAGGTGGTGACGCTTGATGGGAAGGAGATTATGCTACAATTAATAGAGGAGGGGTCTAGAGTTATGTGTATCGCTACCACTTAGTACCAAGTATCAATATCACGGGTGTGGAAACCTGTGGATCGATCAGAATGAGACTCATGTTGCGTTACCCATCGTGACGACAGTCTAAATTTGGTTAGATGCCACCTGCAGCAGAAGGTGTTCGCCTCCTCGCCCCACGAGACGTAACGGTCCTTGTCCTAATCCTATCACGGAGTCGGGGCTTGTATGGGCTGCAGGGGGGAAAGCGTGTCCGTGCATTGTTTTGCTCCTTCCGACTTCTTCCCATCTCGTCCTGAGTGGAGGAGTCCTGCAGGGTCGATGATCCTGTACCTCCAGACGACAGAAACGCCGAACGGGGTGAACTTTGCAGATGAAGCTCCGATCTTTGGGGCTCTTCCATGTCAGCTGCTATCATTGGCCCCTGAAGACCTCGGCAACCCGCAAGTCCGTGGAACAAGCTACGGCGGCTTTGTGTGAGATCGGAGACCGACTGGGCGAGGGGTACGGAGATGCTTTGGTCGAAAATGGCTGGAAATGGAACATCGTCTCCCTGCCCGCATTCGTTCTCTGGCAGCGTGAAGAACTGTAGCGCCATGTAGGGAGGATTTCCAGTGTGGGTGACAGGGGACTCCGTGGCGTCAAATTTGTCGCTGGAATCTTCAAGTGGCGTCGGAAACAGGTCATCCAGTGTTGGCCCCCAATGACGACCGTAACCAGCCCTCTGCCCATTCCGTTTGTCCTTGTGCGCGACTGCATGCTGCCTTGCCACGTTTGGTACGGTCGCACCACGTACGTCATGCTTTGCCCTGGGTGAGCCGTTTATCCCATCGTTGTTGAGGAACTTGGTCTCAGAAAGCCAAAATCTAAATTCATCGGTGCCAAGAGTGCGCTTTAACGACGCGCTCGGCCTATCGGATTTGTGGGAATGGTGGTGAGGTACAGAAAGAAGGCCCTCGTAGTACAACCTCCCGCGATCCTCCATGTGCTTCTTATAGGTGCCCTGGGATTCCTGGATGCCACAAGCAGGTCCAAGATTCTCGGACAAGGTTTGGTAGATCACTTGTCGCTCGGTGCAGGACAGTGGTCTTGCGTGAGGAAGCAGCAGTCCCATGTCGCTCGCAGAATACGGGGACATCTCATTGCGCCGTGGGAGTGCTAGTGATCGTTCGTAGGTAAAGTTGAGGGAATGCTCGTTCGGCTCTGTCATTCTGTCGAACACAGGCTTATGTCGATAGAAATAGGCAGTATCTCCAATGGCGGGTACCACCAAAGACTCGTCCAGGGGATTTATCACCGAATCGAACGTGGGATGTACCTCGCCTTCCGGGGTAGCAGGGGATACGGCGTGATGAAGAAGCGGGTTTATGGTAATGTAGGCAGGGCCTGTAGCTGGACTTGACGGAAGATCGTCGGAGATGCCAGGGGCTATCGCGCCACTAGTTTCACAGGCGGTAGAAGCAACCTTGGCCCGGGGGTTTGGTGGGTTCTTCTTTGGCCGACCAGGTTTCGCTTTCGTGATACCACGGGGTTTGGTGATGCTCCATTTTGTGTCAGTCGTTACAGAAAACGATGGGTGGGAGCGGGACGGTGCTTGCCGCAGAGGGCGAAGATTAGGCTTTGGGATTAGTCAGTTTGACATCTCGCATAAGGGAGGACTGTAGATACTACCAGCGGGGTAGGAACAGGGTCTTTTGGTAGAACGTGTTTCTCCTCCTTCACCACGCGCAGGCCCCTGCTATGAAAATAGTCATAGATGTGTCTTCTGTCGATATTGTATCGCTGTTGAAGCTCCTTGCGAACGGCGAACGAAGGCATCTCCATGTTTCCAGATACTATGAGGGCATCCAAGTCGTGCACGAGTTCTGGTCCAAGGCGCAGCGCGAGGCTCTCTGGGTTAACCCTCCGGCGTTGGTGTACAACATTGATGCTAGCGGTAAAGCACTCGGTGCTGTCAGTGTCTTCCTTGTGATCGCTCGATGCGTCCACGACGGGCCCAATAGGGGTGCTACGCTTGCCGCGTCGCCCTTCTGTTGCATCCATGCCAGGTGAAATTATGGGGTCAACGTCGACAGGGAGGGTATAATGTAACAATAAAACCAACAGTCAACCAACAGTTGCGAGAACTTTCAAATACCAGATAAATGGAATGCTGCTTATATACGTCACCTGCGGGGGATTCCAATAGCTGTGCTGGCAGAAACACTGGCACCAACATACAGTGCGAAGAGCTTCACACAATTCAGAAACTGACATCATCACCAGAAGCGCGACAGGCTACACCATGCTAGAAATACAGGCTTGCAGCGAAGACAACTGTCAGAGATTGTTAATGGATTTGGGTAGATGAGATGCTGGAAATTCCTACTGTCTCTTTTGATCTTGATTTGTGCTTCCTCCATTTTCTTGAACAGGTCGGCGTCACCGATGACTCGCGCGGCATCTCTGACTTCCCGACAGGTCTCATCCAAACGCGTGATTACCCTAACAATGGTCCCTTCTGCCACATCTGTTAACGAAGTGATTTGGTCAAAAGGCTTGATGGAGGACAGTCAGTTGCAGAGTTGGCTCAGCAGGAGAAATTTAAAAACCATTCCCTTTGCCCATTCGTACACCACCTCAACTAGTCCTATCTTGAGAGTTGACCTAAACTCTTCAACAGCAACCTTATGCCGGTCCTGGATACGCCCCAATCTGTCGGTAATGGCAGCGATGGCCTTCAAACCTTCTTCCAGCTTGCGAGGCACTACAGGCTCGACATTTGTCTTTTCTTGGAAGACAAAGCAAGAAAGCAGAGCAACCACCTCCTCGGGTTCGTAGTTTGCGAGTGTGTTTTCGAGGATAAGCTCGGTAAGAACAAGCTCGTTGGCTGAGTTAATCTGGGAGACAAGAAGTGCCGTTACATGGAATCAAACAAAAGACAGCGTAAAGAAAAGACCTCGCAGGCCACACGTCCTTTGAGTTGGACGGTCTGGTTCTCGTTGATGAAATTGAGCTCTTTGAGGACTCCGATCCTTTGCTCATACTCCGGGATGAGTTCCAGGTTCTGTTCAGAAATTGCATCCTTCAACGCAGCTATCTTTGACCGTAGTGCCCTGTGTCCGTGTAGGTGGATGTACTGATCTTCGGTTCAACGAACAGCTTGAAGGTAAAACAAGGAGCTCCAGAGACTTACATGGTCGCTGAAGTGCTCGCAAAGATTGCATTCGTACCCCTGAAGGCCCTTAGAGATGTCATTCCTAGCTCGAAGAGCTTCCTGGAATTCGAGAGTGCGCATACGACCCCAGTCTACCTCTGGTACTCTCCCAGCTGCAATCCAATCCGCAACAGCGGTTTCCAGGGCGGCCATCGCTTCAAGGATGGGGATCTTTCTGTGGCTATCAACAATCCCAGAGGCATCTACCTGCTCTCCCAGATTCAGAATATACCTCAAAGGACCGTAAAACCTCGCACTGAGTTACCTTCACAGTTCTGTTGGTGATGAGAGAAATACTACTCAGGTACACGCTGGTGACCTCATAGGTAGCTTGATCGGGCTTGAGTAATTCGGGACGAGGTGGCCATATGGGCGGAACCGTGACTCCCTCGACGTCTGGATTGCATTTCTAGTGAGCCGGGTCATAATAAGAGAAATTTTGACTTACCGCGCTCTCCGTTCTTCGTCCTCTGATCCACGAGAGCAAGGATAAAGTATTTCCTTTCGCTTCCAGACTCACGTAGATCTGGCTTTAATATTACAACGGCGTGGCATGGACGGAAATGCTGTGAAGAATTGGGAATCAGAACTCTTAGCTCTCGGTCGCCCGAGAGAGCCGCACCGAATCCCGCAGAACAACCACTCGGCCAGATCCAAAAACATTTTGATTTGAAGCACTGTTTGCTGCCATTGCGAAGAGGCGCTTGTTATGATGCACTATTGCACTCTGTGCATCATAAAAACGTTCGATGTCGTCCGAGCATATCTCGCACTGGAGTTCTGGCATTGAGACGAGGCTTTTCTCGTGCTACAGGAGCATAAGCAATCATTCAGAATAAAATATTAGCACTGACCTGGGCAACTGCCTTCTGCTGATCAGGTAAGAGCCTCTGAGAAGCGTTCTCGGAGAAACTGCGTTTGATCATCTCCTCTACTCGGAGAGCCTCCACCCGTAGTAGGTTGAGAATCATATTGTAGGTAAGGCGGAATTGTGACTGAAGCTTTGCCGGAGTACCAAGGATCATAGTCGTCAGTGTTGTTTGCTGCAATGGGGTTCTGTCAAATACGCCGAGAGAAGACGAACTATCTCATACATCAGGCAAGTCGTCACCCGCGACAATAATCACAGTTCCGGTCGTGTCCAAGCCTCGGCGTCCAGCACGACCCGCCATCTGTGTATATTCTCCGGGCAATATCTCCCTGAAGCTACGACCGTCATGCTTTCGGGTATTGGAAAAGACTACACATCTCGCAGGCATATTGACACCCTTAGGCCATCACATTTTCTCTTAAAACATTTTGTAGAACAAAAGGGTTGTTCCCTCACCATGGCAAACGTCTCAGTTGCAAAAAGGATTTTCACCAAGCCCCGAGCGAACAAGATTTCCACAACCTGCCATGGATCAGTGAGTGTCTGCCCCGATAAAGGTGTGACGCAACTTGCCTCTTTGACAATTGGGAGTAATCCGCCATGGTGCACTCCGATACCACGTGAAAGAAGATCGCGCATCTTACTGATTTGCGGCAACTTCTTGTCCGAGCCTGAAAGTCGGTTAACCTATGTCAAAGAGACAGGACAATGCCAACCTTTGAGGCGAGAGAAAGCTTTTTCCATGGAAACATGGACCTCGCTCTTCTCAATTGAATTACAGAGGTCAGCGTTCGTCAGCGTAGCCGCATTTTCCTCGCATTTCTTTTTTGAAAAAGTGAAAACCACGACGGGAAGGAGACCCTTCTTTTGCAAATGGCTCAAGAGATGGACATAGAGATTCTTGTCGGCACCAGTGTGGATGGTACGGGAAGGACCGCCGCCTCGACCCCGGGATGGGGCGCCTCGCTGGACTCCACGTGCAGGTGCTGCGCCTCGTTGACCCCCTCGTGGTGCTGTACCACGCGCGCCAACTCTCTGGATCGCAGGTAGACCGGCTGCTTCCCGTTCTTTGTCCTGTTTCCTCTTCAGTGCCTCGCCTGCGTCTTTGTATCTGAGGAATGACCATGAGACAAAGGAAAGTAGATAGTGTGATGACAGGATCTTTACCCTTCAGGAACCCATCTGCGCTGGGCATTCACAATCTTGAACGTGTCTCTGCCAGCATATAAGTAATGTTCCAGAGGTACCGGGCGTTGTGCCGTTGAGATTACATAGATGTCCTTCTTTTTAGTACGCCTAACCTCTGTGAGATTGATTTTCAGTAGAAAACACATCTACATATCACTTACCCAACCCAATCGGCAAACTCCTTGGTGTTTGGCACTGTCGCAGACAGAAGAATGATGCTAATGTGATCAGGCAGCATGATGATGACTTCTTCCCAGACAACTCCTCTCTGGAATACGCCGACTGAATCAGCAAATGATCCGTGCCCGTAAATGAGATATGTCACCTCTGCGTCATTCACATAATGCACTTCATCAAAAATCACAAATTCGACGTCCCGGATAAGGTCTGCGCCCTTGTATAACATACTGCGCAGAATCTCCGTCGTCATGACCAAACAGCTTGCTTCCGGATTGATTTGCACATCCCCTGTCAGAATGCCAACGGAAGAAGAGGAGAAGGTTTGCTTGAAATCACGGAACTTCTGATTGGAGAGGGCTTTGATAGGCGACGTATAGATAGCTCTTGATTGGTCAATCTCGTAAGGCTGAAATACACGACGCTGCAATGTGACCTACCTGGTCATGTGCTTCTCGGCCAGAGCAATGGCATACTCCGCAACTACCGTCTTCCCGGCAGATGTATGCGCAGCAACGAAGACAGAGTCACCAATCTCGAGATGATATACGGCTTCTTTTTGGAAAGTATCCAGCTCGAACGGATACTAGTTTGATGGATATCAGCCCCTGATGCGACTTTTCTCCCAAGCTCTTGTAACTAACCTGATGCGCCATCTCTGGAACAAGTTCGCGAAAGTTGGTCATTGGTCTGTTGATATCGACTACATGTGCCCAATCACGCTTGACAACTTTTGCACGCTTCGTGCGGCGTGCCTTCGCTGGCCGAAGATGTGATCGCTGTGATTGAACGTAAGAAACAGAAGGGTGAGTTTGAACACTGTCGAAAACCCTACAGTGGTCGGTAAGAGTTCGTCCACGTCAGCCATGCGGCCACCGTGAGGTAATTCGAATTCGAGTTCTTCGTTGTCTGCGGCGTGGATATCCTCAACCTGCCCGTATCGATCGTCAATGAACGCTCATATGCACTAATGACTGGGTTGAGTACCAAGTCGCCATTTGGATGTCCAGATGGGATGGATGCGTCGAGAGCGGTAAGAGCGTCATCTTCGGGTTCTTCACCAGGAAGTCGAAGCCCCCTTGAGAAGCCTGGAGGGATGGTCCTCAGTCCTTTGGCGGATTCTTCCAAAACGCCGTTTTGAGTGGAGGAGAGGAGTACATCATCGAGGCCTCCTGGCTGGAACGGAACATATCCCGACTTTCCCCTGACGAAGCTTGCAGCTGGTGCTGGAGCACGGTCCATCGAAGTCGACGTCAAAGCTGTTGCAACACGAGGATTGAGTACCTGATTCATGTCAGGCGCCAGGAATCTATCGGTTTTCGGGGGACATACCTCTGCATAGCCTGTGACGCGACCAGCTAGGCCTGCGCGAACAAAGCTCAAACTTGTGGGTGGTGGAGCAGGTTGAAACGAAAGTAATGATGATATGGATGGCTCGTTTTTCCAGTGTCTGTACTGAGAACAATTAATTCTGGGCAATCTGACCAGGGATATTCATACATCTGGTATGTCGAAAGCCAGTGATCTGGGAGGGTATCTGGAGGTGACAGTAGCTTTGTTTCGATCTCCTGATGAACTTGTTCACGGGATGGGATGGTCGCAAGACCGATCTCTTGCAGCAATCTGTCTGCATCTTCGTTAATGGGGTCGAGTATCTGCTTGATGATACTCTCAAGTTCTTCAGGCTCGACCATTGTGATTATTTACCACCAGCACTCTCCTCTGGGCGTCAGGATCAATATTGGTGGCGGTGCCACGCTGCGTGACCAAACTTGAAACCACTACCGCATCCAGCTACCCATTACACCTAGATCTAGTACCTCTGTAGATATTCTGCCTGAGAACAACACCTGGACCACTTAAAGGAGCTACCAAGATGGCCATCAATAGGTATAAGCAGACAACCTCCAGGTATCAGGTCTTCTGCTTCTTTGTGGTCCTGGCCACTGGTGTTGAGTGAGACCCAGGCTCGGGTGCACGAACTTCAGATGTGGAAAAGCTCAGGCTTCATGTTCTGTTTATCATATCAACGATCGTTTCCACTGGACACGTCGCAGGGACATACCAGCTTGCACAATCGAGCCAAAAGGCCACCAAGCTGGATAACGGTGCCAACACCTTCAAGTATCCGCATGTGAGTGAACCCAATTTCCTGCGATAGCAGTGAGTATACAAACGAATGACGGAGATAGAATAAATACCTTGATGTACTCCAATTTCGTATACTCAGGCAACCTGCCCCAAGGGATGAGTAATACATCCCATAATTATCATGTCGCTCAACCTACTCATCGAAAGTCTTTACCACTCTGAAGATCGTTACGACGATGTCCACCGCACTATAACCTTGTTCCCAGAGCTCGTTCAGCTTTCCCATTGCGCCATTGATGTCGCCCTCAATACATGCGCGGATGATGCTTTGGACGATCACTGGATGAGGCTGGTCACAGACTTTGAACACATTCTCGCCAGACACAAAGCCAAAGCCGGAATGCGTTGATTGGAGGTTGTTGATGGCCTGCCGCATGTCACCCTCGCACGTGAATATGAGTGCAGTCAAACCGTCGTCGTTATATTCAACCTGGTACCCGCACGGTAAGTGTGTAACTGAGGTGATCTGGGGGTTGATATCACCTTCTCCATCTCGCATATTTCCAGCAGCCGCTTCAGAATCTCGGTATCCCTGAGCTTAGCGTAGCGGAGAATGGCACAGCGACTTTGTATAGGTTCTATAATCTTGCTTGACATGTTGCAGGCCAGGCAGAATCGTGTAGTATTAGAAAATATTTCCATTGTTCTCCTGAGGGCTTGTTGGGCGCCAGCAGTCATGCTAACGACCGGGGTTAGGTGAATCTCGAACCAAGGTAGTTGTCTCACCTGTCAGCTTCATCGAGTATCACGATCTTATGCCTCCCAGGTGGTAGGGTGACTTTCTTCTGTGCAAATGCCTTAATTTTATTACGCACAACATCGATACCTCTGAGCGAAGAACATGTCAAGCCTATGTTAGTGTCATGGTTGTGCGCAGACCTTTCGTCGGAAGCATTCAACTCTAGAACGCCCTCTTTGTACGCATCACCAAGCAACTGATGTGCCAGGCAATGGATACTAGTTGTTTTGCCAATACCGGGGAGGCCCTGTAAGGCTGGGTTATGGTTCTCACTGGGCAGCGGCAAGTCGATGAACGCACTGATATGATGACATGCGGGCAGTTTCCATCTTTTGCTATGACTTTCAGGCGCTCGATCGTGTCGCAATTACCTACCACATCGTCCAATGTTTGTGGCCTGTACTTCTCCACCCTGACTAGACTAAGTGCTAGTCCGTTGGAAAGAGTAAGTAGACTCACCAAGGCAACTCGTATGGTGTAGTCGCTGGACCATTCGCTGGAGCTTTTCCTTTTGCTGACGAGGACATTGCCGTCAGGTTCCGAACTAGTAGCAGTAGTATACTCAGGCTACGACGCGACCGGTGACATATGATTCGCGTGACACGATGTGACCCACCGCGTAGCAAGGTGATGTTCCTACACTCGTTGTCTCCTTGCGAAATGACTACCATACAACATCTGGTTGCTCGTAGTTGCCGTCGCGGCCAATTTAACTCGGTATTTAACTCAGGTAACTGGCTATCTCCGTGCTATTCTTTGTACTAATCGCCCCAAAGCGGGGAGGAGCAAGAGATTTTTTTCAAATCATGTATCGAATACTCTGAATTCAGCAACCATCCTACCAAAACCCCGGCTTGACTATCGTGCAATCTCAGAGTCCATAGTTCTCAAGTCTCACAATGCTTTCAACCGAAAATTCCCTCTCCCGGTTGGCGCGTTGCAATCCATCGTTCGTTCCTATGCAGAGCAGAAGGAAACGTCCAGCCAACTCGATGCCAAACGGCATGCACGATCCATCCTCGGTGATCGCATCCATACAATCAAGGACCCATCAGAGAAGCAAGTTGTTCTTACCGAGGCTAAAATCTTGAAAGCCGAGATCACACAACTAGAGGACAAGTTGGCTGCAATCGAAGAGGCGCTTTTGGGGCTCGCATTGCATTTGCCAAATGATACCCACCCAGACGTTCCCATCGGTCCCGAAGACGCCGCAACGATTCTGTCAACGCATGGCCCTCCTCCCATCCCGCCCAGCACCAACCGTGATCACGTCACACTCGGGCGTGCTCTGAGGCTGTTTGATTTCGAGGCTGGGGCTCTTGTCACAGGCTCATCGTGGTACTACTTGCGTGGGGATGCCGCTTTTCTCGAGAATGCTCTTACGAACTATGCTATATCCATTGCGTTGAAGCACGGCTTCGAATTTGTAATGACTCCTGATGTGGTTCGAGCGGACATCGCGCGCCGCTGCGGGTTCCAACCCAGAGATCATAATTCCGACAACCCTGTTTCACAAATGTATCACATCGCGGAATCACATCCTGAGCTCGTACTCTCGGGCACAGCTGAAATCCCCATTGGCGGTATGTTTGCGAACAGGATTTTTGTTGAGAACACGTTACCTGTAAAGGTAGTCGGGTTCGGTCGTTCGTTTCGGGCCGAGGCGGGTGCTCGCGGTGCCGACACTCGCGGCCTGTACCGCGTCCACCAGTTTTCAAAAGTTGAGTTATTCGTTGTATGCGAGGAGGATGCCAGCGCACATTTCCTCGAGGAGATTCGACAAGTCCAAACAGAAATATTTGAAGGCCTGGGGATTCCATTTCGGTGAGGCTGACTAACGCATGGTGGAAATTACGTTCTCACATTGGTCGACACTTGCAGCATTTTGGATATGCCCACGGAGGAGCTCGGGGCGAGTGCGTACAGAAAGTACGACGTGGAAGCATGGATGCCTGGAAGAGGCACCTGGGGTGAAATATCGTCGACCTCGAATTGCACGGACTACCAAGCGCGACGCCTCCACATTCGATATCGGCGTCCTGCGCCTTCCCAGTCACCCCTATCCACTTGTGATTCATCCCATAGTCAAGTGACTGTTCCCTTTGCACATACCCTCAATGGAACTGCTGCCGCTATTCCGCGATTGATAATTGCCTTGCTGGAGAACGGAGTACGCTTTTCTGACGATGGGAAACCCACGGCTATAGACCTCCCAGTGATTCTCAAACCGTTCTGGCTTGGAACATCAGATCTTGTTAGATGGGTCTAGTTATACACCACTGGATTACGTTGACACCATGATGGACAATGTCACTCGGCTAGGTGGGTTCTATATGGCTCCAGTATGATAGACCGACAAATGCGCGAGATTCGTGATACATCTAAGAGACGGTAGAGTAACGTTGCTGTAACGTTGTTGTTGTCATGCACTTTCCAATCCTCCCATTGGCCGAGCGAGTCTAAGCGACTCCAAAAAGAGCCACGTACCTGGACTAAGAACTCCCGGAGTTGCTCCAGGAGTGTTTTCGTGTTGTCGATGTACTGCCGCTGGCCATCATGTACAACGGAGGAACCAGCATTTTGGTCCTGTCTAGCCGGGTGATGTAAGTACTGATGAAGGTAGATGCAGTCTAAATTCAAAGTTACGTACTTTCTTTCGCGTTTCGTATTCCGTTTGCGTGGTATTTACTTGAGACAACGTCCCTCTACGTTGACGCGTTGACGCTTGACGACTCAGGAATCCAAAAATGCGAAAAAGGCTCATAAACGTATGAAAATTGACCCACTTTGGGTATGGTACAGGTACATGGCCCGCTAAGCCTCGCTTTAGTCTTTAGAGTCGCTAAAGACTCGTTCAGCCAATGGGAAACTTGCAAAGTGCAGTGCAACAGTAGCATTACTCGACCACCTTGCAGATGCCCAATGCAGAGTTGTAATTTTAGACACTCACGAAAAAGGCAGGTCCCTGAGCTATCCCTAAACAAAAAAAGAAGTCAGTTCGCCTCAAATCCACTTTTTCATATCGGACTTGCTCCAAGTTGTAAGTGTGCCGAATAGACGTAACCCCGAGCGTTGACAGAGCAATTTCTGGCGCGACATTCCGTGCGTACGGAATTATCTCTTACATCTCAACTTGCCAGTGACTGCGCGGCGCTCGGACTAGGTATCATTATGTGGAAAGCATTTAGAATCATATAAAGCCTGCGAACACTCCATGAAGGTGGTACCTTCTCCTTCACTGAGACCCCGAGTTAGATATTAATACTTGAAGATGAACCCTTTCAACGCTCTGGCTACCACTGTGTATACCGGGGGCATCTTGACCTGGGATGCACTCCTCACGCTACTGAATATCGTTCAACTCAAGCGTCCAGTGGGGAAGGTGACACCAAAAGGACACCCGGGATTTGGTGGACTTTGGCCCGAATACAAACCGCCTCAGGAGGGTGACAGTCGATGCTCATGTCCCGCTTTGAATGCTATGGCTAACCATGGTTCGTCACCCTTCACTGGTCCCCGCTTCACGTCTCGAGGTCAATCCATTTGTTGTTCATTATCCTAGGTATCATCTCCCGCAGCGGACGCAACATCAAGTTCACTGACCTCAGTTCGCAAATTCGCACGACGTACAACTTCTCGGCCACCTTCTGCTCCTTCGTACCGCACTATGCGGCACGTATGTTAAACAAGAGCTATAGTAAGGACGTGTTTGACTTGCAACAGTTGGACCTTCATAATGGAATTGAACACGACGCATCATTGATTCGTGGGTATCCATCTCCAGCCTCTCAATGATTTTTCCCCTCTAAACCACAACACCAGGATTTGACACGGCCGTCCAGCCAGACCAATCAATCAAGGATGTCTCCTTCATCAACGAGATGCTTAATGCGGCTTCCGGAAAAGACAAGAATGGCAATATCGTCCTCACCGTCGAGGATCTTTCGAAGATCTCAGGCAAACGTCGTGCTGAGGCCCGTGCAACGAACAAAGAGTTCACGCTCGGTTTCGTGCACAAGATATTCGGCAGTACCAAGTACGTCCACATCCCCTTGTCCGTGATGTAATTCAGTATATCCTTCGTCTTCTAGCATGTCAACTCTCTGGGTCGCTTTCGGGGGGCGTGTAGAAGACCTCAAAGTCTTCCTCCTCGAAGAACGTCTACCCGAAGGATGGGAGTCACATATCCGCCTACCTCACGGACTGACAATTGCATCTTTCAACCGCACAATTGCGAAGGTAGAGTGGGGCATCAAGGAGTCAGATTGGACCATTGATGCAACAGCGAATACGAACGATGCAACGAATGCCCACTAAGAGTCCGTC
This sequence comes from Paxillus rubicundulus Ve08.2h10, assembly GCA_000827395.1. Classification (NCBI taxonomy): domain Eukaryota; kingdom Fungi; phylum Basidiomycota; class Agaricomycetes; order Boletales; family Paxillaceae; genus Paxillus; species Paxillus rubicundulus. Next base: position 65,372 of record KN824823.1, on the reverse strand, counting down.
AATGTGATAACAGTTGTCACACATGCACCCTCCTATCATTTCACCCTATCTGTCGAGTCATGAGCAACTGTATGGCTGGATGTCGCACGTGATATGCAAGATCTTGATATTCTTAGAGTCGCAACGATGTTTTGTTTATTGTGGCGTAATGGATCGCGTATCCGGGATGTCTGAAGATATGGGCATACAAGGACTTCGCAAGAAGACGTTCACTCATCAGAGAATATGCGATGCCCAGGGCCGAGCGAACGTTCTTTGTCTGGGCTCCAAAGAATCGAGTGGACCAAAGGTTAGTCAAATGAGTGCACATCGACAAACCCAAGCGTTCATCTCTTTTGGTATAGCTCAGGGGCCTGCCTTTTTCGTGAGAGTGTCTACCAATCACAACTCTGCTTTGCACGGCAAAAGAATCGTCAAGCGTCAACGTAAAGGGACGCTGTGCATCATGCACATGTATGCCTACCAGTGGGACGGCCCGTGTGATGATGCTGAACAGATATGGACCTACGCATGTACCAAAGACACGGTGATCAAAACCGTTCGCATTCGAGTCTTTCAAGTTGGGCCTGTCTGCTCGCGGCAGTCGGAACGGACATCATGTGAATCAGGCTGTGCAGCACGAATCTGGTCACTTCCAGATAAGCAAAACTAAAAATGAACTACTTCCACCATCGCCCGAGGAGGTGGCCAAGTCCGACGACCTGGTTTGGTTCGATTATGCTCGCCAGGAGTAATTGGATTTGCTTCCTTGGAGGCAACCGCTTGCATTAAATATTGTTAGATCCTGCCTTGATAGTAAATCGTAGCGACGCCAATCCCCGACTCGAGACAAGATTAAACAAGCTGCCGAGAAACAAGAAGAGTTGAACAAGGAATGTGTACGAACATGGTCCACGATGTTGTAGTATCTACGACCACGACTCGTTTTCATGTCCTGTTCTGCTGATTTGGACTTATATGCTGTCAACCACCCTTCCACGGCAGTTCAAGCATCCTAGACCTCGGTGACCAAGGGGCGTTCTCCAAAGGACAGGAGCTAAGGGGCACAATCCATTCTGAGTAGTAAAACCACAAGGGAAATGCGTCGCATCTAGAAACAATATGGTCGTCGATAGTTCACAGAGGATCATGCAGAGGATTCAAGGGCGAAGATTGAGATACTCGTTGTAATTTGGTTAGAACATACAATAAGAGAGATACCATCATATGATACTGTATCATTAACCTGCAAAGGAGCACGAGAGGTATAGGTGGGTACCGAGTACTGAGTGATGAGCTCAACCATTCACAAATATTTCCGGCAGATTCAAAGATAGAGGGATGGTATTGGGGAAAATATAAGGCATTATGATATAATGGGTATTTGGAAACATCGCGTGACGAAGGACAGGGACTTTCGTCCAGAGAGCGAGTAGCATGACAAGGCTACTTGATGAGAGACATGAAAGGCCTTAGTAACAGCACGGAAGAATTGAAAGCAGTGAGGAGACCTATTTGTCAATATTGATATGAGAGCATCACGCCCAGACCTCGCACGTTTGGCATTGTTGACAACAGCGACCGCCCCTAAAGCTTCCTGGTCAGTCCCTATATAACTTGCACCAACAACCCATCGAATCTTCTTCGGGAACCACTGTGTACCCCCCGCAGCGAACTAACAGTAGGCAGTTTCGGTCTTAGTGTTGGATCAGTCACTGATTAATTTAGGCCCACGGTTTGTCAGTCGTCGCGGTAGAAGTTCTTCCTCTTGCCGAGGCGCTCTGCAAAAGGGAGGACTTAAGAATGTTTCTTGCCTTCGGTTGCCGCCGACAGGTATGCTATGTCTAACTCGTAGCACGTAACTCTAACTAAAGTCACCTCCGCCTCAGCAAGTCACATCGATCAGACCTGGGTCGTCGATCGTCAAGGTCTTCGGACAGGTTCTCATACGACATGCTGGCCTCAAACCTCGCATGCCATGTATGACATTCTGGTACTATTCCTAGCGAAAATGTGTGCTTATTCGGGATCTAGATTGTTTTCAGGTTCCAACTTCGTTCTCATTCACGCGGGTATTACCCGTGGATAGGGACAAGTGGATTCCTGTCAATCTGATCAAAATCAAATACCCCAGGTCAAAGTCTTGAAGCCAGTCCTGTGCTACTCGTCAACCATGTAGCTACTATGGATGTATATATTGGAATTCAAGCCCGTTCAATCTGAATAAGAACCTAGTAACCGCATGAAGGATCTCCCTGAGCCCCTAAACGTCGAGTAGCGAATAGCGTGGCACTACAGACACCAAGCCGCAGTTCTCTATTCCTCAAGGCTGGAGGTGAATGCTGCAGTGCTGGGCGCTGATCAACAACGGCTGTGAAACAGAGACAAATATTGAGCCATGACATGGTGAAATCCAACTGACCGCCCCTAAAGTCACCCAATAGAGATATAACCCTGGGTCACGCTACCCACCTTCCTTGGGCGCCTTCGTGCAACCCCCGCCCGACTTGCACAGTCTTGAGCTATTTATTTAGCTACTCGACAAGCTCGTCCTCGCGGAATGATGTATTCCCAATGGGCCACCGGCAACTTTGAGGAATAGGCCCTGTTTTTAGCCTGGCCAGCGGACAGGTGCATTGAACTTGACTATCCTGGAACTGATCTCCTTGTCTGAAGAAACTCCCTGGTCGTCTAATCACGAAGCCTTCAGGATAGCTGAAAGGTATGTCAGAGTCCGTTATTCGTTGTCTGGCTGAAACTCATCTCGTCCAAGCATCGCTGTCACAACTAGTACTGTCGTGACCTGTAACCCACACTGGGCCACTGGTTTCGGCTGTGTTTGAAATGTGGGTTGAACTTGTCATATTTAACTCTGTTTTATATACCTCCTACAGCCAAGGGGAAACCCCACGCCATCGACGCAACGTCCCTTTGGGACTGTATCGACGGCATACGCGTCGCGTGTCGACGTCAGATGTTACATCAAGTCATTGAGAATAGGTCGTCTGGTTCGGGTTTTCACCAGCTCCGGCCCTTCTCACGGAAAGTTTCGTTCGTTCGTTCGTTCGTTCGTTCATGGATGATGGCTTCCTCGGTGACGACTGAAGGTATGTCAGACATTTCAGCACATAGCATTGGTCTTGACAGCTCTCTGCAAGGGAACCCTATCCACCACGCGAATGATCGATAATTTGAAATGGTGCCATGGATGCAATCGTCTGCAGTGATTCTCCCATGCGCCTGAGGCGATTTCTGCGTGCAGTTGATAGCATGCCAGTCCTTTGACTAAATCAATTACCCCAGGACGAAGCCTTGAAGTCATGCTTCAAGCATTTATACTATCTCAACTTTGTAGTATACTTTGAGAAAACCAATTTACTTTCATACGTTCAACGTTGGATTGTACGAGGTTGAACCAATCGTCACATTGTAAGTGCAACTTGCATTTAAGTAGCAGTAACATGGATTCTCGTATGCGCAATATTGTCGTATTGTCCTCCTGTAACAATAACACTCCTCTCCATCCGCCTCGACTCGGCGCCCTCTGTCATCCTACGAACCTCTTCAGGACAAGGATCCTGAGGAAGGGGAAGATGAAAGGACAACAAATGATGAGTAAGACGTGGGGATGGAAAACAACGGGGGAAAATAAGGAGCGTATCCTGTCATAAGGGTGAAGATGAAAAATGCCGATTGCGTTGAACAAGGCAAGGGAGTAGACACAAATCCAACAAGAGAAAAGACCAAACTGTATCAATCGACGAGTGGGCGCTAGTGATAGTAACAAGGCTGCAAGTGGAGTGGGAACCAGGCAGCCGTCCTTTTCATCCCCAACAGGGAAAATCGAGACGGCAAGAAAAGAAAAAAGCGTCCGTACTATACATACTGTGAAGCAACAACTTCATCGATGGGGGCGCGGTCGCAGATTGGACTGTGAAGCTAAGCGATCCAGAAGGGGTGTAGAACCACAGCACGCAGACTTAGATTGAAGGTTGAGAGCTGAAGTATCATGCGGTGAATGTGAGAGGCAGTGACGCTGGCGAAACTTGGCGTGCCCCAACCGTACAAATCCCCTTGAACGCCGCCGTCTGCTGTTCTTCCTACCGGACCGACCATCTATGAAACGATATCCAACAGCGACCGAGCACCTTCTGCAACTTCCCTCCGCCCCCAATCTCGGTCGCACTCGGGGCGTGCCCCGCTCGAATCGAAAACAACTGAACTCATGCATTTACCAGAGATCGCCTTCCCTGCCACGAGTGGTACCGCGCTGCTGCCCCACAGCACCAGGAGCATTGTTGGCTTGTTGCTGACGCGTGTGCGAGCGAAGCCTGTGTCATGAAGTGTGAGCTTTACGAAACACAACTCAAAGGAAATGTGTGAGGCACCTACATCCTATCACTTGCACGGTGTTCTTCTTCCTCTTGAACGACCTTCCTCCTACCAGCAGTGGCCTTCTGGCTGGCTCCAGCACTACCGTCGTCGGGAGCACCTCGCTGGACACTCCAGTCAAAGACGTAATCGTACTGGAAGCCCTCGCGAACGAACAAGTCGCGGAAGAGTTTGCGGAGGTAGGAGTAGTCGGGCTTGTCGTCGAAGCGAAGAGCGCGCGTGTAGTTGAGGAAGATACCGAACTCGTTCGGGAATCCGCGGCACAGCAAGTCCGTGGGTGTAGTCATCTTCTTTTCCATAATTCGGTCGTACTTCTGCTTCTTAGTGGCTGCCTTCAGTCCCTGCCAGGGGAGAGCGCCACGGAGGAAGTACATCAACACGTAAGCGAGGGACTCCAGGTCGTCACGACGGGCCTGTTCGACACCCAAGTGCGTGTTGATGGACGTATAGCGAGCGGTGCCTGTGAGGTTCTTGTTCTCCCTGTAAGGGATATGCAGATGGGTCTTGGGGTCACGGAACTTTTTGGCAAGCCCGAAGTCGATGACGTTGACTTGGTTGCCTCGCTTCCCGATACCCATCAGGAAGTTGTCGGGTTTTATGTCACGGTGGATAAAATTGCGTGAGTGAATGTACTCGATGCGAGATATCTGTGATATTTGTACGGCAAGTGGTGGGTGAGAGTTTCACACGGGAACACCACTGACACTTACCAGCTGATCGGCGAGTAGCAATACAGTCTTTAAGCTGAACTTGCGATTGCAGAAGTTGAAGAGGTCTTCGAGAGAGGGACCGAGAAGATCCAACACCATTGCATTGTAATCGCACTCGGTTCCAAACCACCGAACAAAAGGCACGCCAACGCCGCCTGCCAGAGTCTTGTATACTTTCGATTCATACTCGAGCTGGGGGTGCTTCGCCTTCACTGACTCAAGCTTGATGGCGACCTCCTCTCCAGAAATGATGTTGATCCCGAGATAGATATCACCTGCGGTACTAGTCAATAGAGAACTTGATGGGTACTTGCTGGCTACTCACCAAAAGAACCGGAGCCAATCTTCTTACCGAGTCTGTATTTGCCGCCGACTCGGAGGTCAAGTCTATGGGCTGAGGTGTCTGCCATGGGAGATTGCGACGAAGAGTTCACTGGGTATATGAAAGAGCAGGGGGGTAAGAAAATGGGAACCGTCGAAAGAGGAGGAAGTTAAAGTAGTAATAAAGGGCAGGAAAGGGTGTGGGTAGCGGCGTGGCTATTATGGTCTGACTGGATGGTGGCTGACGTTCCACCAAGGGAACGGGAACCGGTCAACCTGCGTAATCGCTTACGCAAAGCGAGACATTCGCCGTTCCCAAAAACTTCTTGATGCCTCTGACTGGACATCGACTATAAACCTCATCTCAATGAGTCCAAGTGAACGTGGTAGCCTCGAGGCGCTCAATGTTGTTTGTATGCTGTAGGACCGTATCTGGGAGAGAGAGAAAAAAAGAGAACTCACCGAGCAGGAAGACTGGATAGACTGAAGGGTTTGGACAAGAGTCGAAAATTGAAGAGAATTGAGAGGAGCGAGAGGACAAAGAGAAAGAGAAGTACTTGAGGAGAGAAACAACACTGACGCTCCGTGAGAACAAAGACACTGCCGGGAGAATAGCGGAGTTCCAAATATCGCACGATAAACACCTTGCAAGCTTGCTGAGGTCCGTTGCGTTGATTTTCTCGCAACTCGTGCTGCGTCTTTTTATCGACACCTCAGTGGGCAAGTGCAGTGTAAGAGGCTGCCTCTATTTTCTTTTGAGGCATCACAGTAAAACGAGTGTGTCTTGTGACTGATGACACATGGATGATTCCCGCAAGTTAGCAGGTACATCTTGGTCGCACAGCAAGTAGTCCATTACAGTCTCGACTGCCGTGGTTCCGATTCCCAAGGACGCCTGGATCAACGACTCGAGTTGTGCTTACACCTTCCTACAACATTAGTGTGGGTATTCTTGGAGTTTGCAAGCCTATCCAGTCATGCACGTATTTTGAGTTCCCATACAGCTTTACGGCACATTGCCCTTGATGTTGTTGACTCTTCCACGTCCAAGTACTGTGATACTTCATCACTACAAGTAGCAGGACACACGCTTTTCCGTGTCATGATGTGATCAGTACTCGGTACCAGCGTTGACGTTGGGTAAATGTGAGGCATGTCTACTAGCCTGGCCATAGAGATATTCCACGACTGCCCAAAAAGGGCGAATCGTTTGATTGTTGTTGGCTGACTTTGGGTTGCCGTGTTCAAAAGTTTCTTCGCCTCTATCATCGTCTCTCGTTGGCACTGTCTCTCGACAAAGCACAAAGTCGTCGTTCTCAACGGCCTCCTTTCTTTTCGAGTCTCTCTTTTCGTCCGTGACTTTTGTTTCTATAGACCCAGATCGACTTCTCACTGTCTTTCTCGCCCACCTCTAAATCGAACAGGCTCAATTCGGGCACCTCATGGCCCATCAGCAACAGCACGACCCCTACTATTCACAGACATCTCATGGCCAGACGCCGTATTCGCCGGGCCACGGAGTAGTTCCTGACTATCCACCAGTTCCCATCAACCATAAGCAATACAACGACTACGATACCCAGTGGGACTCCAGGTCCGCTAAATCAATGCAGAGCAGCGCGTTTCATGGCTCTCAAGTTCATCTAAACTCACAGTATGGGATGAGCCAGGTCAACACTCACAACAACATCCCTCCAGTGCCAGCCATGCAATATGGTGCTTATCAACCCAATTACCCTCCTGCCCAGCCTAGACCTGGCATGTTGAGGGAAATGAGCACTGGCTACTCCATGGCAAGGGAGAAGCTTATGAAGCGCCGGTCAGTTCGCCAGGTCGAGCTCCAGGACGGGAACCTGGTACTTGATGTCCACGTACCTACCCATATCATTCCCAAGGGCATGTCCGACGCCGAGGAAATGACGAAGATGAGATACACAGCCGCCACGTGCGATCCCGATGACTTCATGCGCAGGAAGTATTCACTTCGCCCGTACCTTTATGGTCGCCGCACCGAGCTCTTCATTGTCATGACCATGTACAACGAAGACGAGGTCCTTTTCGTCAGGACCATGAACTCGTCCGTTCTAATCTCCATCTTCCCGGAAAATAGATTGATTTTCCAACAGAGTCATCAAGAACATTGCCCACCTTTGCAGCCGGACTCGTTCGAAAACCTGGGGTCCAGAAGGTTGGAAGAAAGTGGTCGTTTGCGTCGTCTCCGATGGACGCGGCAAGGTTAACAAGCGCACACTCCAGGTTCTCGCATTGGTACTGTGACTCCGAACAAGTTCGTCACCTTTTGCTAAGCGCTTGAGTCAGATGGGCTGTTATCAAGAAGGTATCGCCAAAGACTCGGTAGCAGGGAAAGACGTCACGGCCCATATCTTTGAGTAGGAGTCGCTACATTTCTTCTCGCTGCACACTATGACATAACTACAACCTTAGATACACCTCAAATGTGGTCGTGACAGACACTGGCGAGGTCTCGTCTGGGGCCTGCCCAGTCCAGGTTCTATTTTGCCTGAAAGAAGAAAACAAGAAGAAACTGAACAGTCATCGCTGGTTCTTCAACGCCTTCGGTCCTTTAATTAACCCCAACGGTGAGATTAACCTAATCTGATGGTCTGTCCGAATAACGTTTCATCGCGCCCTCGTCAGTTTGCGTGCTTCTAGATGTTGGAACAAAACCAACTGGCACCTCGATCTACGAACTCTGGAAATGTGAGTGGTTTTTGCACCAGTAAGACGTTCTGCTGAACCACCTTCAGGCTTCGACAAGCATTCCAATGTCGGGGGAGCATGTGGAGAGTAAGTCACCTTTTGAACATTGAATATATCACAAACTGAGGGTATGATCAGAATTTGCGTCGACACCGGCAAAGTTTGCTCGCTTCTACTCACTAGCCCTCTAGCCGCCTCCCAAAATTTTGAGGTACATGCTTCTCTTCGCCTCCCACTTCCAGTCTGACGAATCCATTTCAGTACAAGATGTCCAACATCCTTGACAAGCCGCTCGAAGTGCGAGCTTTCCTTCACTTGCCACTCACTAACCGTAACTTTCGTCACAGAGTGTTTTTGGATACATTAGTGTGTTGCCGGGTGCTTTCAGCGCATATAGGTACAGAGCTCTCCTCAACGGGCCTGATGGCGAAGGTCCACTTGCATCGTACTTCAAGGGTGAGGCGATGCATGGTGGTGGTGCTGCTGGTGCTGGACTGTTTGGTAAGACCCCTTTCAAAGATGTTTTTTAGCTGCCCCGTGACATACCCTCCAGAGCGTAATATGTACCTCGCAGAGGATCGTATTCTGTGCTTTGAGATTGTCACAAAGAAGCGCGAGGGATGGATGTGAGTGTACTAAATCAAGCTCGGAGTTTTCAAAACTCAGTACTGGCAGCTTGAAATACGTAAAGAGCGCTAAGGCCTCCACTGATGTACCCACAACTGTCAGTGATGGTGTTTTAATTTTGCAACTTCTTTCTAACTGTTCCTCCAGGTCCCGGAGTTCATCTCTCAACGTCGTCGATGGCTGAACGGATCGCTCTTCGCCTCGATTCATTCCACAATCTTTTTCTATAGAATCTGGACTTCTGGACAGAATCCTATACGGATGCTTGTCCTACAGGTACTGATACGTTTGTATCTGCCCCAACCGTGCATTCATTTCGTGGCCCTTTGACCCTCAGATCGAGTTCATCTATAATGCCGTTCAACTCCTTTTCACCTGGACGTCCCTAGCCAACTTCTATCTAGCCTTTTTCTTCGTGAGTGCCAAAGTTGGGTATTTCCCTCGTATCTGAGCAACAATCAGTTGGTTTCATCGGCCACAGCGACTCCCGCGACTGATGCCTTCAACTTCCTCAGCCAGGGAGCTGGCCAGGCCGTATTTGAGGTGTTCTTGAAAGTCAGCCAACCCACTTTATTCGCTTGGAATATCCGAATGCTGACTAGCCTATTCAAAAGTTGTACATTGCTCTGCTCTTCGTCGTCACAGTTTGTTCCCTCGGCAACCGGCCTCAGGTGGGTCGCAATGAATGTGGTGCGATTTTCTTATGACCGGAATGTCATTTGCAGGGTTCCAAATGGATATATGCACTCGCGATGATTCTCTTCGGCCTATGCAATGTCATCACCCTGTGGTGTGCTGGCTACACGGTTTACCTTGCTGTTCCCCACACTCTCGCTGGCTGGGGGGACTTCCCTCAGTGCGTAGAAGTTGCTTTTATTTCTTTACTCCATATAATCTGCTGAACGTCCTGAAGGCTGGTAGCCACCAACCAAGCCTTTCGTGAAATTGTGATTTCGCTTGCGGCAACCTATGGGCTGTACCTATTCTCCTCGATCATGCATTTCGAGCCGTGGCATATGTTTACGTCTTTCATCCAGTATATGTTCCTGTTACCCAGCTGTGAGTTCGTTGGTGATTGTATCACGCAAATACTAACCTCGTCACGCCAAGATGTCAACATTTTGAGTGAGCGCTTTGGTTGATTGTCGACATGAATTATTGACACGTTGTCCTTCAGTGATGTATGCCATGTGTAACTTGCACGATGTCACCTGGTATGATATCTGTTTTCTCTTGTTCATAGACGATCGCTTAGATATCCCTTAGGGGTACTAAAGGTGATAACGGTGCCGCAAAGGATCTGGGAGGTGCCAAGAAGGTCCAAGGCGAGGACGGGAAAGAGATGATGGAAGTCGAGATTCCCACTGCCCGAGAGGATGTCGATCGCATGTGGGCCGCATCACGCTCCGCACTTAAGATCAAGCCCCCCGAAGAGAAACAACACCGTGACGCCGCAACTAAACAGGCTGATCACGATCGCAACAGTCGTACAAACGTCGTTCTCGCGTGGGTTGGCACCAACATGTCAGTGCTAGGCTTCAGTTATTTTATCCGTCACTCACGGGCTTTTAGGGTCATGATTGTTGTCTTCACGTCCACCGCCTTCTTGAATTGGGTGAACAAGCATCTTGAAAATTCACAATCCTCCAATTTCAATCCCTACCTCAGTTTCCTTTTCATTGCCCTGTAAGTCCTCAGGAAGTCTCGGCTCACAAGGATCACGTTGACATGTCGTGGCCCCGTGCAGTGCTGGCCTCTCTGCCGTCCGCTTCGCTGGTTCCGCACTCTACCTGTTCTTCAGATTATTCGGACACTAAGAGTCCCATTTTGGTGACCCAAATATTTGTTCCTCGTATGTACTTGATAAGAGTTGATCTCTTTCTTGGTTGTGCCCTCACCACATTCTTTGTTCTTGAGCGCCTGAGTGGTGGCCATTCGTATCACTGAAATACTGTGTACTTTTTGTTCTGTGCGCAGTTCATCCTTCGTTGTACCAACCTCAGAAAATATGCAGGAGACTTGACTTCGTTTTTAGAGCTTCGTGTAAATAAAGCAGGCAACATGATATAATTGAAAGTACTGAATTCAATCGTCCACGCACCAAACCCAAATATACATCACTGGGGATCCTGACCACAGCAATCATCATGGAATTACTCATTAGCTGTAACTGTAAAGGTCATTTAGTTATTCCACGCGGCATCTTTCCAGGTTCGCATTTTGTTTCCATTCGAAACTTTGGGACCAATTTTCTTAACCTGGTGCACTCACGTTTGATAGAATACACTTAGACACACTTACCGTAGTCTACCTTGGTGACTGACTACTGAGGTATACTACAGGTTTATCTTTATATTCCCACACTTACACCCATGAGCCTATTCCAGGACTAAACACGTGCTCAATGTCGACCCTCGGAAAGGGATTCATGGCCGTGTTCATTCCATTCTTTGATTCAGCCTCCTCTTGTTCTGTCTTGTGGCTTATGTGGCCTACGAGCACATGGCGCAAACACACAACGTTCCTGGCCCAAGAATCAAGATGTCTCCATAACCAGAAAGAAAACATGCTTAAGAATCATTGTGTGTAGCTTCCATGGCCGAGATAATGATCATCGCCTCACTGACATCTCCATGGTATGTCCACCAACTAGTAAGTGTAATTGGGAAACTGTGGGACTGCCCGACTAACTTTCGTGTTCCGCTAAACGAGAGTAGAATTCCCGTGTTGGCTGCCAACGATGATGGTGGTAGCAACCAGGAAGGAGTTCATGGTTTCCATGAACAATGCCTAAGCGCAGGTGACACCAGTTGTGTGGTGGCCCTGTCCCGATAAGAGAGCCAGCTGGTGCTTACAGGGAGACCCAGGTATTCCAGCTGCGATAGTGCATACAGGACACAGGGGTTAGATGTCTAAAATAGGTCTCGATCGCGATGACATCGAGGCAAAAGTTGACCAACTAGGTTGTATCTAACTGATGGGCTGTACTACAGTCGATGACCCCACACCAAGGGAAGTAAAGGCGTTTATAATCAATGGCAGAAGGACCAGGCACTCAAAATCAGTGTCAACGACGCTGGGTATTGGTGTCCTTGCCGCTGTAAATATGTGAATTAGATAGGAAATAGCACAGGAAATAACGTGTAGAGTAATGGAACACAGGTACACAACCACGGCGACCACTAGAGCTTGCAGCGGAATTGAATGAAACCAACACGACGGGTCGACGCAGAGCACTGGTCACCGCGAACGAGTCTCCGTGGAAAGGTGCCTTGGCATCCAGGCGTTGGTCACCCTCTTCGAGCATGGTCCGAACACATCGAGTTGTTTTCGCATGGTGGAAATAGCGAGCTCGCGACAGAGGATGGGACATAGAAGGCCCATGGAGTCTCATGGGGTGCGGTGGCGTATGCACTCGGGGGTCGGCAATGATGTCAGTGATGCAAACTACATGTCGAACGGCTCGGGACCCATGAGAGAGACTGACGGTATGTTCGTTCGATCCGTCGCCACTGGCGCGCTTGTATTCGTCGCGGGCGGCGATGCGGTGGAACTACCACTGAGACCAAAAAAGTGCGATTACATAAGCAACTCACAAAGTATGATAATCACCCAAACGGTAAGGTGAGGACAAAGACCCTACATCTGCAAGGTCGTCGAGTAACATTACTGTTGCACTGCACTTTGCAAGTCTCCCATTGGCTGAACAAGCCTTTAGCGACTCTAAAGCGAGGCTTAGCGGGCCATGTACCTGTACCATACCCAAAGTGGGTCAATTTTCAAACATTTGTGAGCTTTTTTTCGCATGTTTGGATTCCTGATGCTGTTGGCATGTAACAGTCCATTTCCAACGGAAATAAATTACGTGAGAGACATAGGCAGCTAGCAACAATGGAATGAAGGACATGGTGGTGAGGATAAGAGATGAAGTACTTGTCGAACTTTGAGATTGTTTGTGGCTGACGCGCTGACATGTCAGCAGGCCAAGTCCGAAATCCAACTTCAAGTTTTCAACGTGAGTTTGGTGGGATTATCGAAGCACGTACATACTCTTTTCTAAGAGTATGCTATGCGACGGGGGCCCCGTAGAATTTTTTTTTGGGGTGTCACTGATTTTTAGTAGCAGGCAACAAAAATCAATGCTAGTGAGAAAGGGCACTTGAAAATCAGTGTCTTCGACACAACTGACTTTAATTTCCATAGTGGTCAGGCAACAGTTGCGACCAGGTTGTTACAAATTGATAATCCAAGTCTTACTCCAACCACCATGCTCAATGATCACGGCGTAGTATCACCTGGATTCTCACGCAGAAGATGAGTGAGGCAAAATAGTACCAAGTATTGATGCCAGCCTTGGACGAGCAACCGCTAACAATGTCGAAAACAATTCTGGTGACTGGAGCGACAGGGAAGCAAGGCAGGGCCCTCATCGACACGCTAGGTCGCTCGAGTTCTGCAGATAGAGAGGACCAGACCCAGTCACCCGACCACGCCTTTCGAGTCCTCGCGCTCACTCGACAAACTTCCAGTCCAGGCGCACAGCGCTTGGCAGAAGAGGAGCACGTCGAGGTTTTGGAAGGCGACCTCGACTCGCCGGCGTCCATTCGCAAGATCTTCGAGGACAGAAAGGACAAAGGTGGTATATGGGGGGTATACTGTGTTCTAGCCTTTCCAGGACTTGGAGCGAATGCCGATGGAGAAGAAAGACAAGGCAAGGTGTGTTTCTCTAAATTTTCTGTGTTAATACAGGTTCAGGAGTCGACGTTATTTTGTAGATGATGGCCGACTTGGCGCTCGAGTATGGTGTCTCGACGTTCATCTATTCTTCTGCCGAGCGTGGAGGGGACAAGAACGACGAGAATGAAAAATTGTCTGGGCGAGCAAAAGTCTCCATAGAACGACATATCAAGAGCCTTTCTGAGAAGGGTCTCTCATGGACGTGAGTACTAATATTGTTGTACTTGGAGTCACGAGCTGGCGTAAGGTTGAAGCGCGATTAATATTATTCATTTCAGAATCATGCGCCCCGGATTCTTCTTGGACAACTTTGGAGGGTTCATTGGATCAATCACCGCCGCGGTCATGGCAAATGGTTTGAAGCCAGACACCACTCTAGGCGTCATTGTGAGTAGGCTGGGAGTAAATTGTGTTTAGGTTGATGGTGGTCCCATGATTTTCCGAAGGACTCCGTCGACATAGGTTGCGTCGCGGCAGCCATCTTCCGAGTGAGTAGACCATCTTGTTCATACTTGACTTTCAAATACTCACACCAGACGAAGAACCCGGATAAATTCAAACACAAGGAACTCGTTGTGATCGGGGACGTTCTGACTATGTCTCAACTGCAAGAGGTCTACAAGACTACCGTGGGGCATCCGCTACCGGCCATCCCAAGTTTTCTCGCTCGAATGCTCATCCTTATGAACAAGTCAACACGAGATCTGTGAGTCTCATATCGAACTCTTTCGTGGTTTGGCCATATGACTAATTTAACACACAGTATCAAGCAAATTGGAATGGTGCACTCCGCAAGAGCGTGTGGTGAACACGAGGATTTCCCTGCCCAACTTGGGCTTACACGTGAAGCTTATCCAGAAATTAAATCGGTCCGGGCGTGGGCGCTGGCGCAGAAGGAAGCGCCTGGTAAGGATAATACAAAGGATGGGTGGAATAATATTTCGTTATGGAAGCTACTTACGGGGAAGATGTGAGTATGATTACAGACGGATCGCTGAATATTATGATATTCCCGGCTGTTGGAGTGCATGAAATAGCGACGGTTGCAGATGGGGATAATTGTTCCCGCGGTCATACAGCCGATTGCCGATGGATCACCCATCGAATTGGAAGACTAAGATCTGCAAGGTGCACAGCTGAACGACGACGATGACATTGACAATCCAAGAAACACCAGTCTCGCGACGATTGAAATCTGTCAAGCATATCATCATAGTATGTTCTGGAAAAGGAGGCGTTGGGAAATCATCCGTGTCCACTCAACTTGCTCTCAGCCTCTATGCTTCCCCGTCCAATCCACGAGTGGGCATTCTCGACGTTGACTTGACAGGGCCTTCGATACCTCGGATGCTTGGACTCGATGGACACGGTGTTCACCAGAGCAGTGATGGGTGGGTCCCCGTTTATGTCGACGCTGCTGGAGGTGGGGAACCAAGGTTGGCATGCATGAGCGTCGGATTCTTGTTGAAGAAGAAGAGTGACTCGGTCATCTGGAGGGGACCGAAGAAGAATGCAATGATCCGCCAATTCCTGAGTGATGTAAGATGGGAGGAGCTTGATTATCTCGTCATAGACACACCCCCAGGTTCGTAAATCCCACAAGCGTTGGATTGCAAACCTCGAGAACTGATGCGCTATCCTGTACAGGCACTTCTGACGAGCACCTGTCATTACTAGAGCATCTAGCACCAGTACATGCAAAGCTTTCGGCGGTCATCGTTACTACACCACAGGCAGTGGCTCTGCTCGACGCGATGAAATGCCTCTCGTTCACGCGTGCGGTCAAGCTTCCTGTTCTGGGACTCATTGAAAACATGAGCGGGTATGTCTGCCCCTGTTGCGGCGAAATGAGCAACGTCTTTTCGACTGGGGGAGGAGAGGAGATGGCAAGGCGAGAAGACCTGACGTTCTTGGGCAGTATGCCTGTTGACTCCGAATTGGTGACGTTACTGGACGCTGCAGAGACTGAGGAATCAGCCGAGACGATCAGTACAAGGGCATCTGGGGTGCTTCGGAGATACCAGGAGACGTCGTCGGGGAAGTTATTTGGGGGAATTGTGGAGAAGGTAATTGCCAGGGTTTGTAGTGTTGAGGAAGGGTCGGTCACGGCAAGTGCATAGCAATTTTTGGGAAGGGAGCAAATGCCCTGTATCGAGTATCCATGTGTGGACGGGATTGCCATCAACGCTGATGAAACGATTCAAGTTGGAAGAGTTCGGCGTTGATAAAAGGACTGTAAACGAGTCGATTCCAGCACTTGACATCTCGCGCAGCGCTAGGCGTGGTTGCCCTGCCGTAAGAAATCAACGAACCAGATGTGGTGCAGCGTGGTGTCACTCGCTCATCACTTGCTTTGTTCCATGAGTTTTGACGACTGATACCCATTTTTTTCCCTCAAGACCGCTCAACGTTCAACTCTCGAGAAATCGCGTTATATGTACTTGTAGGAGGAGGTTCGATTCGGAAGTGAGATGTCCGTTGACCTCGAACCAATTTGCTTGTCATTCGGTTCCAGATCGATTTCAGCCCGACCTTCCAACTTGCACACAGTTACTACTACTTCAACACTTCACAATGACATTGATCCTCCGTCCACTCACTTCCGTATGTATATTTTTTATTTTTATTTTCATTTGCGTTTGACTTATATCAACGCGTCCTTCCCGCGTTAACTCCTTCCCCCGCGTTCCAGGTGACAGCCCTACTCTCCGCGCAAGCTCCCCTTCCTCGTCCATGACCGCCCGCAGATTCGACGCGTATCCGAGCTCCCCAGCTCTCCCAGACGACGAGCCCTTCCCTCCAGTACACCGCCCCACCCGCACCCTTCGTCGACGTTCTAGCCGTGTCTCCCGCTGGCTCTTGGAGCTCCAGAGTCAATCAACCCCATCAAGCCCCTCTGACGTCCTTGACTTGTCTGATGTTCTCCCAGTTGGCACCCAGTGTAACCCATACCTTGCATACCCCCACATGAGCATGGCAGCTGTTCGTCGCAGCTTAGATGATGCTGATAGCATGCACGATTATGTTGTCGTCGATGACGACCTAGTCCAAGAATGTCCCCAAGAGGGACCCTTGCATGCTCAGGTGCGCCACGTTATGCCTCTTTCCGATACGTGGCCTTATGTACCAACTATAGGAGTCACGCGATCCATCGGCGCCTGCAGATACAGCTAATACAATCCGACTTATCAATGCCCCTCAATCACTACGCCACTCTCATCTCTCGACACCTTCTCCAACAATTGCAACGACTCGCACTCCCTCCAGGCTATCTATATTCCAGAGGTCTTCACGTGGCAATTCTACTTCTGCCGCAAACAGTCCATCTCGTCATGCTCGAACCGCTAGCACCCAAACCTCGTTATTCCCTCACGCCTTATCATCATTAGAGGATTCCCACACCCATTCATCGCGGTGGCGGCCAAGTGTTTTGGGTCACTTTTCGTCACCATCTGTCCCGGGTGCACGTCTAGCCCCTGGGGACTCTCTGACAGACCGTTCGCGACCAAGTATGTCTTCTACGAACACGTGTTCATCCTTTACCACGCCTACTACCACCACAATGTACGAGGATGGCGATTCCCCTGCCCCATCCTCAACACCATCCAAGTCCTCCTCTATTTTTGGTTCTTTACGCGCTCGTTCACACACCGATGGAACCTCATTCCAATCGTTCTTCAAGTCGGATAGTGCCTCCGCGTCATCCCCAGCTCTACGCCCACTCCCAGCTTCTGCGCTACACCTCCCAGAGCGACGCCCAACGCCATCCTCACTGGCACGGAAGGCTAGCATGATCCGCTTGCCATTCGCAACCAAGTCTCGCTCAAATCAATCATGGGCTCTGAATCAGATCTTGGTAGAAGAGCCGGACGATTCACACCCTCGTGTCTTGTTCACTGGGAAGCACAACGGGCCCCGGATGTCGTTGTCTTCAAGACAGGCGAAGAAGAAGAAGCTTGTCATCAGTGGTATACCCCTGGGCGACACCAGGCGGTTAGAGGCCGTTCAAAGATGGTGTCAGGTGTGCATATACAACCCTTTACGTCCCACACGAACTTATCAGTATTTCCCAGTCCTTTGGTGAAGTCGACCAGATCACGAGGATGCCCAATGGTGATCTGCACGTTAACTTCCAGAAGGCTGAGGTTGCGGATACGGTATGTATAGTCCTGTAGCTTGCAACCGATATATGTACAAGTCCTGATCCCTTCTCGCTAGGTATGTCGCGTTCGCGCCAAAGTCCAGATCGCAGGGGTTGGCAGTGTACATTTATCCTGGATCACTGGGAAACAGCGAACGTGACATCGCACTCGATACCCTCTCATTTCCCTTTGTTTGTAAAGGTGCGTTTTTAGCTGATTCTCTTGTATTTGGCGGGTTGACCAGGGGTTTCCCAGTGTACAACGCACGACTACGTTCTACACCGTTTAATCGATACCTACCTATTTCTTGCCGTCCTTTGACACTAATCATTCTCCCCATGCATCTACGACGAATGTATCTCACGATAGCACATGTCTGTTTCCACCCCTCTCCTAGTGATGTTGACTCTGATCTGCAGCCCTTCCAGATGACCATCTTTACGAACATCGCATCGCATCCTACCTATCTCAGAGCCTCATTCGCACACTTGCATCTGAACAATTTTCAGCATAATCCCCTTGCATTCACTCGTTCATAACACTTCAAGCGATATATATATTATGTGTTGGTTTCGTTGACCTGTCATTTATTTACTTTTTCTGGTGGACATGAATAGGAGCTGTTTTGCTGAACTGCAAACTTTGTTGAACCAATATTGGACTCCAGACAAGCGTCCATGACTCTGTGGAGCAGCAGGGCTACAAGTGTTGGCAAACGCGGGTCGTTTCCATACAACGTTATGTGCTGCTAGTATGGCCATCCTAATTCGTGCCTCCATCCTTCCCGTTGGATCCAGCTAACTTGTGCCAGCAGGTCTCATTTATAACCAAACTACTGTAGCGGTCGACGGCTACTTGTTCACGATGTTTGGGTTGTCGCCCGCGCCTCATAACGATGACTCTGAATTCGAAAGGCCCCCTGACTGGTGACGAGCCTATACCCTTGGTCATTGTTGAGGGCTTTTTGGGAGGCGCTGGCACCACACTCTGGGGCAACTTTGGAGCATCTCTGGATGCAGACGGCAAGAATGGGACCCAGAGGACCAGAAAGGTTTTGTTTGCGAGGCAAGTTACCGACTGCCTTGCGTGATATGCTCGATACTCACTCGGCACACACAGCGTAGGTCCCGTTAGCTCACTGCACGATAGAGCATGCGAGCTCTTCTATTCCCTACTCGGTGGCATAGGTATGTTTGCCCCGATATCGCTTGGCTGCTTTCTTGTTCAAGTGGTAACGGTCCCTCAGTCGATTACGGTGACGTCCATGCTCGAACCCATAACCACCTACGTCATGGCCGAACGATACAAAATGCCCTGTACCCTGAATGGTCTGTAAACAGACCGCTGCATTTCCTAGGGCACTCGATGGCACGCTGTATATTCTTGAATCAAGCCCCAGGTGATTAAAGTTGCTTTTAGGGCGGTCCAACAGTCGTGAAGATGCAATGGTTGATGAGGATCGGCTTCTTTGGGGAGCACGTACACCCAGACATGGTCCTTTCGTTGACAGCCAGTGAGTGCCATGCTATTCCCCGTCAATTTCTAGCTAACACGTTCGTAGTATCGTCGCCATTTCGAGGAACACAGTTGGTATATACTCTTGGCGAACGAACCGACGCTCCCCCTGCGGTCCGGCCGTTCTCTGTTGGATCCGTGCTAGCGAAAGTCGTGCATGTGGTCTCGTATCTTTCCCCAATCTTGCCCAAAGCACTCGATTTACACGCAGAGTCGCGCCTACTGTCATTCCGTGATGCTTCTCTGTCCTTTCTATGGCAACAACTTTGCAAAAGTGACTGGGCGGAGGGCAAAGATGCGACGCCGTACGACGCAACTTTCCACGCCGCTGAGGAGCGGGAGGCCGGGTGCGAGGGACTGCCAAACGGAGAGACGTTTTATAGGTCTTGCTGCGCCTCTCTCGTAAGTTTGTCTGCGTTCTCTCCGTCGTCCGTAACGCGTGGTTCTCGTGGCTATTTACAGACACATACAGAGCAGAGCGAAGGAGGGCCACGCAGGGCCCCGGCCGCCGCGGTATTTTCGCCGTTCTATCTGACTTCGCTGGCGTTGGCGTATTTTGACTTCACCAAGCTCCGTCCCACCCCTGGGCCGAGTGCGTCACCAGCTGACTATCAGGGGCGCGATGCAAAATTGAGCCATCCAGGGGGAGATTCGCAAGGCGTTGCTCCAGAGCAATTAAGGGAGAACGACGGCGTCGTCCCCCTTTTTTCCCAGTTCCATCCTTTCAAATGCAGGTGGGTCGATGATCGTCTTCGTCTGGTTATACATCAACCGACTTTGTTTAGCACAGCTCTCTGCCGACACCACTTTGGAAATGAGACCTGGAGACAGGCTAAACCATACCCAGGAGTTTGGGACGTGTCCATTCTTCGGGACACTGGTCATCTCACGATCCTCCCCATGTGGTGGGGCTCGCAACGCCAGTGGCAGTTCTGGGGAGATCTCGGAGCTTGGTTATACATTATTGACTGTGCACATCTAGATGATAGCTACCGTGGATAAAGGATGGAGTTGTTGACTAGTGAGGGCGGTGTCGAACTCAACGAGTATAGGCGGAGCAGGAATGCACAAACAAAGGAGGGAGGTCGAATCGTTGTGAACGAAAGATAAGATAAAAAAATACCAAGGCGTGATGCCACGAAATAGGGTGAATATGTGATGATGAAAGTCTGCCGATGCGCAGTGAAATGGATGAACATCGGACCTTTTTTGGTGGAAACAGGGAAAGGAAATGGATTGCACAAGTAAAATGGAAATGCCGAAGGGGGTCAAGGAAGATGAAGTAGGCGACGAAAAGAATACAAACGATAGGGTTGAAGGGCCATGGAGGTTTCTCTAATCTGCACTCCAGTGCTACCAGTTGCCATCCATGAACGTGTCCCCATGCGGCGCGTTGTGAAGAGCCGAGGTTGGCGGTACATTAGGTGGGAAGCGCGGAGAGTTGAAGGAACTTTTGGGAGGGCGTCCGGCTGAACCGCGATAGAAGTTATTTTTGTGATACTGCGCCTGGAATTCTCGGCGATGCTGGCGGCGAGGGGGCAAGTTACGGTCAAAACTAGAGCCCATCATGACTGTGGCAGGCCCACCAGCAGACGAAGACGAGAATCGACGACCAGGTACGCCTTGGGTATGCCCTAACTGAGGCGGTGCCCCAAGCCATCCATGACCTGGAATCCATCCATGGTTCCCCATCTGATGAGAAACGGGGGGTGGCAACGGCGAATTGATGTACGGGTGGAAGAAAACGGCTTGTTGGTTTACAGGAGGTGGATACGGGTGCCAAGCAACGGTAGGTTGCCCTTCAGTAGATCCCGAGGGGTTAGTAAGAACTTGGGCCTGCTGATCCGGGTTCCCTGTCATATATTGGTTCAATACATCTGGAGGGTAGATGGGGACCAGCATTCCCTGGTCGCCCTGGATAAATCCAGTCGGAATCACAGGGGCTTGCATGTGAGGGTTTACCGGATTATTGGTGGCAGCCATGTGGCCTGGCCCAGACGGAATAGGTTCTGGACCAGGATGACCCAGCGGAAGAGCAGGATAAGGCGTGAATGCCTGCATAAGGATGTTAGAGTAAGAATAGAACTGATATGAATGTCATACGGGAAATGAACCACAAGGTGGACCAAAAGGAACTGGAGTGTTCGAGGGCGTCCCACCGCCATCCGATCCGCTGCCCCGAGGAACCGGCGGAACCAGAGGCTGAGAGAACGGATATCCAGGATAGGGTTGACCCGTGAAAGACACCTGGTATGGAAACTGAGGGCCATAACCAGGGATCCATCCTTGGTGATAGTACGGGACGGTTGGTAAAGAGTACGTGGCCGGGGGGACAGGAGCTGGAGCAACTGAAGTCTCACTGGAAGATACAATGAGAGTAGTCGGCGGAGCGGGCTCGCCCCGTTCACCCTCTGGTTGTTCTTGTGCCGTTGGAATTGCGTTGGTAGAACTAGACGCATAGTCGACAGTTGTTTGGGCAGAGCGCTCTGGCTGCAGGATCCTCGGCTCGTCCTTTGTTTCGCTCGGTTCGTGAGTTTCGACAGGAGATGGGAGAGAAGCGTGGTTCGTCGGTGCGTCCTTCAACCGAAGACTTTTCATATGTGCGGTAATGTCGATGATTCCGGGTCTCGGGAGGCTTGGATAAACTTGAAATTCATCACCAGCAACAAGCGACGATTGCGCATCTAGCTCCTTTCCCCGACCTGGCCGCCAGGAAATGCGATGATATGGGGTCCAATCCCGTAACTGCACACGAATCAGACGGCCGTCAACAGTCCGATTGTGCTAAGGAACTGAATGTGAGACGCATATAGGCAGAATAAAGCAAGCTCACCTCTTCCCTTATGGCCCTCGCCGGGGAATCCGTGTTGTCAAATTTTACAAACGCAAAAGCGGAGCGTTTGTTAGCTGAAGAAAGGAGCTCACAAACGAGGGGCGTGCCAGCAAAGAGAAAATCTCACTAGGTCGGACAACTTTGACTGCCTCCACCCCTCCGTATCTCGAGAACAACGCCCTGACCTTAGCTTCATCCCAAGCAGTCGGACCGAACATGTCCAGACCGCCAACAAAAATTGTCGTCGGATCAACGATGGTGTCCTCTCGCTTCTCTCGCGGCAAGTGCATGAGTGAGCCTTGGCTGTCATAGTCCTTGAAAGACATGCTCTGGAAGTCGCCCATGTGACTGCTGGTGGTAGGAGTACGAAGCATGACCGACCCCGGGGTTTTTGGTGTGCTAGGGGATGCCCCGTACTCAGGTGTGGGCGCAAGGTCAATTTCAATTTCTTGGCCGTCATCAGCCGACGTAGTTTTAGGTGACGCAAAACAGGGAGGGGAGACAAATGTCGAGTCGAACACGCTGGCCCAGGAACGTAATTAACGTTCGCAAGCGAAGCAATGTGATGCACTCACCTTGGGCTGCGTCGGAACTCGGCCGAATCCACACGGTCCGTCCAGGGCACCCTGTTCACTGATCCCCAACCTGTGGAGGACACATTTCCGGTGGATTCTCGTGAGGTGAGAGGCACAGAGGTCTGAGGCCGGTCGTGAGTTAAGGAGAGCGCTCTCTGTCGAGATGTGGACATGGCCCTGCTGCTCGGCTTCGCGGTGGTCTTCTGCTCCCAAGAGTTAGAGCTTGAACTCGGGGGAGACGCGGGTTCGGCATTTTCGGCCCCTGAGGGGTGCTGAACAATAGAGGGACTCTCCGCATCCCGGAAGGCAGGGTAAGACAGATTCGGTGGTGGGAAACGTGAAGATGCGCACAAACCAGAGCTGGATCCACGAGTGCGCCATGCATGTGGGGGTTGACCTGTGAATATCGGACGTGTGTTGTAATACCGTCTATGATCCCGAAAAGTCGAAGTAGACTGGTGAGCCCATGTAACAGTCAAATGAGGGACTCGACGGAGTGTCTTTATTTCGGGTACAAGGGGTTAGAAACTATTAGCGTGACGAGCATGGGTGAACGTACCACGAGAGCGCTGACACAATCATCTCTGTGCGCCCATTTTACTTCCCAACAACCTGGATCCATAACAGAAGAACGAGGGCTGTCGTGAGGGGCGGGAAAGCTTGTCGGCAGTTGACCATCCTCGTGTTCAGGCGTGTAAGCGCCAAAGTTTTCGATAGTGCCAAAGACAGAGGCAATCCGCATCAGCGACTGCGTTTGCACATGAGTAAAATGAGCGTCCGAAAGAAACCAAGGTTACCTCGGCATCGCAGAGGAGAGGCATCAACAGTAATGTGGGCCCTCCGATCGATTGTCTGTCCACAGTAGCATCTGAGTTGTAGAAAATAGACAGTTGCCTAATGAAACTCATGAGAGCGCTGATAGACAATTAAACATCCGATCCTGACTTGGTTCCAGGCGTTCTGATAATTCTCATGGCGGTGGGTAGCTCGAGGTCAATATAATTATTATCTTCGGTGGCCAGAAAGGTCGCCCTCTTCGAAACATCACCCTGTCGAATATATTGTTTTGGGCTCCTACCATGTAGGTCAGAATGATTTAAAGCAAAACTCTAACGGGTATATGCGCGTCGACGCATATACGCATATCTCACCGATAAGAGATGAGGAGAGTTCTAAAGGCACGGGCGGGCTCGTATCGTAGGTGCCGGCCCATGAATTGTCGCGGTGTAGAAGATTGGAGATTAGTGAGAAGCGTAGCGGCGGTATCAGGATCCTGGTAGGGGGAGAGGGTAAGTAACAAAAGTGAAACAAAAGCAATTGGAGACATGTACTTGACACTGGATGAATGCACAGGTACCCCCTTTGGAATCGCGAACGACTTTGATGATTTGCACCTGCGGATGCTCGGAAAGATGTTGAGAAAGCATGCTCGCCAACTCCACGTGATCGATGTTGGAGGGTAGGCTGGCAATGTCGACGTTAGGTGGTAACGGGACAAGAGGTGGACACATACCTTCCGACGAAAATACTCGCGTCCTGGACCACCCTGGATTGGGTAGGTTTTGGGTCGTTGGCTGGGGTGCTAGGCTGACTAGGGGACATTGCGGGGTGGGAGAGCGTAGCGACAGTCTCTAGGTTAGAGAGGGGGTCTGGGGATGTGAGTGAATCAAAACGAGTGCGCCAAGAACGATCCAAGTTTTGTTCAAGCATTGCGAGATAAGGATATGAACGGGAGAGTAGACTTAGAAATGTGTTGGTGCTTGAGATGGGGTTGGGAAGCAAAGAACGAGGGAAATTGGACAGAGTGAGTAGGCGCCATCGAGCACGGATGCCTGGAGCAATATGTTTGTTGTGCTCACACCAGAGACTTCTTCGGCACGTCAGTTACAAGCTGGCGCTGTCGGCCATCAATCTTCCGCGAAAGCAGCGAAAACGATGAAATGATAAGGACGTCACTCTATGCATGTTGTTTCGTCTTCTCTCTTGAATTACAACATGTCCCCCGAAAAAAGGTGGAGCCACTATGATGAACTTCCTGATTGACTAGTGATAGAATTGATCATGAACACCTCCTAAAGGCTACCGACTGACTACTTACGGGCCCGAGGATCGTCACCACCGCAACTCAAATATTGCCAGGACAGTCAATCATCAATCATGTCCCGCGGAGGTCTAAAGGAATAAGCTGGTCAACCAATATTCCCAAATAACAAGCCGAAAAGTCAGGCATACTTCTTAACATACCAGTTTAGACATGAGCGCCGTTTGAGTAGCTAAGAAGTTGTCCCCGATGGGTCGAGCTGATAGTCAGTCGGCAAGTCTTTGAATTCGGGTCTGGACACAAGATAGCATGACCCTCACTTAGTATGGCTGTCGATCATGACCATACAATATTGAGACGAAAATTCCAAAGATTAGAATCATATGGAAGGTGATGCATTAAGATCGACTGGGGTTCCAAGTCCCCTCGTCCGAATATTCGCTCTCAACTTCATGAGAACTATCACCTGGTATTTTCAAGCCCAAGGTGCTGAGGGTATCATCAGTGACCAAGCCAGCGCAACCTACGGTCTGAATCCCATAGCACAAGCGGTGACAACCATGTTGGGATTTGTTGCAAAGCTGAGCAGGACAGCAAAATCGATGGATCACGAAGGATGGAGGAAGGCACACTTATGTAATACTCAAGGTCCATTCTGGGAGCTCGCCTGCCTCACTAACGTCCTTCGACAAGTACTCCTTGCGACAATATTCAAACACCAGAATGTCCGACGACGGCTATGATGGCGGCGGGGGAGATGATTATGACTATGGTGGTCCGAGGTTTGTACCCAGAACGACATACCGTCCCTTGTACCTTGAACTCATCCGCTTGCCAGTTATGATGGTGGTGGCTTCGTGCGTGCTACAACGAAGGCGTATGTCCTTCCATACTCACACTACAGATAGGACGACAACTATGATCTCTTAGCAAATGAGGTGCCCGAAGGAGAGCAAGGGGAAGAGCAAGGGGAAGATGTTAATGGCGAGGTCTCCCATCCCAACGGGATTAACGGCGTGGACCATGACCAAGAAATGGCGAATGCGGAGGATCAGACCCAGCCACAGCAAGTCGCCTCTAGTTTGCAAACAGAAAGACAACCAAATAAAGTCAGAGTGACGACGCCCTACCTAACAAAGTACGAACGAGCACGAATACTTGGAACTCGGGCGTTGCAAATCAGGTGAGTCGTCCGGGACATCGTCTGCTCTTTATTCTGAACCAGTTGATGTGTCCCGAAAAGCATGAATGCTCCTGTTCTGGTTCCTCTGGATGGTGAAACAGATGCGTTACAAATCGCTATCAAGGAGCTATCTCAGCGAAAAATTCCTCTAATCATCCGACGCTATCTCCCAGATGGTTCTTTCGAGGATTGGAGCGTCTCCGAGTTGATTAGTGAGTGAGCGAGTCGAATGTAGAGATTTTGCAAGATATTTCAAGTCTTTCCTGCTGTTGTCCGGTTGTCTATCTAGTTCCAGTATAATTCATGTTGTTTACAGAGGACCAGAAATCATGCATGTACTTTACTGGTACAAAAAGGTTCCTCGAGGGAGCTCCTCAGACAATGCATATAGCGAGACATCATGCGATGTGTAATATAATATAGGTCCTAATCTGTCGTCACTGTTGCTTCTTGATCTCTACCCACACCTCCGCTCTTGGTCGAGCGATGCTACCTGACCTCCGCTTTTTGATCGGCACTTCTTTCGACAAGATCTGTGTCCTTGGTCGACGTCCAGACGTCTTTGAAGGCTCGATCTTACCAGTGCTCAGCTCATCGAACTGAATTGTGGCCGAGTTCGTTGCGTCTACAAAGAGAAGACGCCTGTCTGCCATCTCTAGCTTGTCCAAACAATTGGCGACCCTAGACACGTCTCTTCGTTTCCTCGGACTTGACTCGACGTCCGAATAGTGGCAAGCGGACTGTCGTCGTTTAGTCGGCGAGGACGGTGCGCTGGAAGGCGGCTTGAAGTGAACAGCACCATCATCCAGCCGAATGTTCTCTACGAGTGATTTCCGCCTGCGTTTGGCTACAGGACGGTGAGGTCGAGCTGGGATACGGGCACAAGAACTTACCCTTTTCCTTCGTTGTGACCAGTTGGTGCTCCTTGATGGCCTTGAACTCCCCGTCAGTGTCCAGCGTCTGTTGAACTTCCCAATCCGACGGCCGCATCTTTTTCCAGTCTTCGATAACTTTTTCTGCCCAGCGATCAGTCTCCCCCGCAACATGATAGTCGATTATGTCCGCCCATTCGCTGCCTGGTGGAGTCTTGTTCACGAAGATGACCTTTCCTTGCCAACTTTTGGCTGATTTGGGAGTGCCTGTGGTGGATGTCACAGCGGAATCGTGAACAGCCTTTGCGAAATCCTTCACGAGTCTCTTGAGACCATGAACCTTGAGGGACGTTCCCATGATGATAAGCATGTCGGGCCTGCGGGCAATATCCGAAGTTTGGATGGTGCCAATATCGTCTCCGAGTGGGTGTGCTTCGTCGTACAACACGATAGCAGGGCGAAGGGTCCCAACTCTCAAAGGCCGAGCTGACCTGGCGACGCGGGCTTCCGCTGACGAAGGTGACTCTCAGCCATCACTCCCTGCAGTATCGAGAAGGCACTCACAACGCAACTGGCACTCTGGACAATCAGGAGCCACCCCACTGTTGAACATGCGTAGATAATCCTCTGTGCATGGGAAGTTCGTAGAGCAGAGTGTACAACGGACGCGGTGAATGTCCCCATGGAGTTGGACATTCCGCACCTCCTTGGCCTTGAGCTTCGACTTGCCCTTGCTACCAGCCTTTGCTTCTTGGCACGAGCTACCGCAGAGTCCGACCCTTTCCTCGAGGCCATCAATGTTCTGTGTGTACGAACGAAGTAACTTCTGTTTCGTGTCAAGGGTCTTAATGAAATGATGTGTGGGTGCGGGTGTAGCAGAGTCGATGCAGCGCTTAAGTTGCGAGACGAACGTGTAGAACACAGACGTTGAGGTCTTGTCGCGAAAGAGCGACGCGTCGAAGAGGTCCCGACCTTTCATCACCACATCGGGGTACTGCTGTTTGACGAGCGCGTACAATCCATCTGATGAACGGAAATCCTATTGAAACGCTGATTAATTGAGCTGATTATTGTACCAGATGATAACCTACTGGTATCCCACACGAACACGAGATGCCGGCTCCAGTGACAACAACAATTTTCTTGCACTTGGCTACTGCTAGTGATATATTTGTGAGGGCTCTCCGAGTGCTTGATTCTGCCACAGGTGCATCAAGCTCCAACGAAATGGTCATGTCCAGTGTGTGTGGTGGTGGGAGGAATGAAAAAGTGGACGAATGCACAACGGAGAATAATCATGACGTTTGGCTCAGACTCGTCAGGGTTAATATTAACTAAATCAAGTTGTTTTCGTCTATTTGCCCGTCGCGCGTCGCGTCGCGTCAGTCACATGACTTGTCGCGCTTTTCATTAATCCAGGAACTGAGAACGCCGCAGAACAATATTTGTTTTCTTCTCAAAACAGAGGAAGTATTTATGCGCGATTAATAGCTGACCAAGCGCTCTGATCCAGATGTACGCTCATAATACCAACTGGATGGTGTATCATCAAGCACGTCGTGGGTCAGCTCTATCATAAACATGGAAGCCACCACTCACCGTGCCCAAAACATGATGGAAATGCCAAACCTCATCCAGGGCAGCGCCATTACCACTACATCCAAGGTAAGGAACCGCACCGGTTTGTGAGTACAGAACATTAGTGATCTGGGCTAGCGTGTGATGTTACCTCTGAAAGGTGATCAGCATAGCCAAAGCACTTGGGAGCGAGTCACATGCGCAGCTACCATATTGTAGGTGGGGTACACCTGGAACATCTTGGTCACCGTCTCGTAGAGGTTCGCGACTTGGTGTTCCTTGCAGGAAGGCTCATAACAAGCAACGTCGAACGTCGAGGTCCAAGTCGCATGCTTCGAGAACTATGATAGCCATGGTTGGCTAAACTGGTTATCAGCACCGACACGTTTCGTGTCCTCAGAACTCGTCATTTGGTGCTCCCTGGTTGATCCGGAACGTGTCCACTGCGCAGCAACTGTTACAAACGCTGAGTTGATCATCCACTCACTATATTTCAAGAGGTCGAATCGGCCAGACTCTTCGATAAATCATTTATCCTCACGCTAGGACCCTTGTGCCCCCCCGTATGGAGGAATGACGGTTCCGTAGGAACCTTGTCAGATCGCAATATTGGTCTTATACCCAGCGTAAGTTGAAAGGCTCGATGCATAACGGAGGCTCTGCATATCTAATGGCACTTACCTATCACATTGTCCAGCCAGAGACCGTGGATACGCCAACTCCCCTTTGGGAGCAGTTGTCCATCTGTGGTGTTCTCCCAGGAGTCCAAGACACACTTCGGTGTTGGGGTAGAGAGGTGGGAGGGTAAGGTGGCCTGAACCACTGTCACATAGAGTAGGGCACGTACGACTGCGACTACGTCCAAGGGGGACCAAGAGGGACGGCGGTGGTCATCGTGGTAGGGTTTGTATAAACGCGCCCATCTACTCAGGATCAAAACAAACGTGCCTGTCAACTTCTGCACCACATGCCCTCCGGACAAATGGGTAGTGGAGGGAATGTTTTCCGTCCTGGAAATTTTCTTTGGTGCAATCAATCGACATTGAACAACTTGAAGTAGAAGTTAGGGCTTGGCAATCGACCATACTATGTATCCGGATGTCGACCATGACAGTTGCACCTCACGCAGACTTCATACCTGGTCCTTTATAGATGTGATATGTGATGCTGGGGGTGCACAGGTGTCAATTCACAAACGGGTGCCCCGAAGGATGAGTGGTATTGATATTTTCAACCAAACCTCTCATCACCTGTGTTTTGCCTACATGGGACACTCATCAAGCAGTCAATGTTCAATTATTCAACCACGTTGGTTGTATTTATCGAGCAAGAACGACAAGGAACGTTCGATAGAAAGAGGATCAATGCAAGTTGAAGTGTGCATATGCACGGACATGAGAGCATGAGGAAAAGTGCAAGCAGGGCGTCTTCAAGCAGACATCGCAAAGAATCGGTCGAGATTGACGAACGACAAGGGTCGAAAATCCTCAGAAGAGGACGGAAGGCCACCAACGGAATTTCAAACATCGGTCCACCCGCCTTCATCCAGCTTGTACGAGGCCTCGCTCTCAGGACGATCGGGACTATCTACCAGCTTGGCTACGCGCTCTTCCGCGCGACCTGTCCAAAGAGTAAAATTGGTGAGTTCGAACATCTGAAGGAACTCGCACTTCTATGTAGGTTCTTCGCAGACTACATACCTTTGCGCAGGAACATCCGAGTCGACGAGGAGTGCGACAGAATATGACCACCAATAGGTTTGAGAGCGCCGCCAGCTACAAAGGTCATTGTTGCTCCCGGGTCGGCTAGAAATTGACATCAAGCAAAGTCGTATAGGGATAGATAATATAAGATACATTGGACTTGGTTCGTGATCAGCACCGCAATCTGTTCAAGAGACAGGTCAAGAGGAAGAGAATCGGGCTGAAATATGCAAACGTTGTATTCTTCGGCGAGCTTCGTTAGTTTAGATAGCATCTGCATTAGAAAAACAAAACAAAAACGCAGGGATGATATGTTTTCATGTCAGCATATGGTGGCTCCTTAATGATTCCTGACCTGGGCTAGCTGCAACGAAAATAGGTAAGTTCCATCGAGGATTGTTCGAGTATATGCATACTTTCTGTTGCCTTTCGCTTAACTCCCCTCTCCCAGAGTAGTCGACCCTAAACAAAGCCATGATGGAGTCGACGATCTGCTGGCGATCAGAGGTTGACAGCCCGCACATAGTATTCCGCGTACTAAAAGCCGGAAGTCCTTATCCTCTGCGAAGCGAAGGGAACACTCGTTTATCAGATCCATCTTCATGTCCATCTTCAATGTAAGCATCAGTGAAACTCGCAAAACGGAATGAGGACCTGATGTTCGCTGTTGAATGCTCGAGCTTCGGAGAACTCTGAGAAGAAGTTCTATATACGACTATTGAGCGCACCATAAAGAATGTTTTCCAGTGCCATGCTTCCATCGACACCAAAGCGATCCGCGATTGATCGGATGCGGTCTGGCCGAAAGGTGCCTTGGATGTATGTCAGCATATTTACGCTGTATGATTGACAACGATTAGGTGCCTTCGGTGTCGATATATGCAACCTGTTATGATTTAGCCGCAGGCGAACATTGGAATCGAGAAAACAAACCTTCCCTGCAGCCCCTCCTAGTTCGACCGGGAGCTGGGCTACCACAGACATCGTGTGCGCCATCTGCGTCTTCCCCGTACGAAACTCACCATAAACTACCCGCGAGTAAGACGCGATGGAATCCACAATGTGGCATGAAAGACACCTAACCTTCTGATATAGACTGGGACATGATGCCACCTAATCGAAAGAATTGGAACAACTGTGGGAAAATGGGAAGTGGCTCCAGCCTTACCTCCAAGAATGGCATCTACAGATTTGCTACCTGTGCTTATCACAAGCACCCGCTTTCGGCGATCTTGAACCTCGATTCCAGTACCAAAAGAAGAGCCCTGCCATGCCGTGAGCCGGGTATCTTTCTTTCGAAGTATGCGCTCACCACAATTTTCTGCGCTGCTTCCTAAACGGAGAGGAGTTGTGATAAAATTGGGTGTACTAAAGCGCATATATGCTATTACCTTGATCTTTTCGACTTTCGCTTCAGACATGCCCTGCAGTATTGATGAGACCTGGCCATGTGAGGACTTAGAATTGTACCGGCCTTGATTTTGAGCATATTTCGACGCGTCGTCATAACAACCCCAGACACGGTGTGAATTGCAGCGCTCTGGACAGCCGGTCAATGCGATGTGGGTCCTTGAAATGTGAATATACCTTGAGTTTGAGGATATCTTGAACGTTGATACCCTGCGAGGGGTTGGAATGAATAGATGTTTCAAGTATCGATAAGTGATCGCACATGCTGCTGAAGCTCATCTACGCTGTCAAAGAAGGGGGCCTAGAGATTTTGTTTATTATAAATGACGCGGCTGTGATTATGGTACTTACTTCCTCGATCTCATCCATTACGGGGGGACTGGAGGGTCGACTGGGCGGGGGCATGCTATCCTCGGGGGCAGCAGGACGACGTGGTGCCATTTCTCGTGTGGGTGCAGTAGTGGGCGCCTCTGTTACTTTATGTTACAGTCGTGGGGGAGGAGTTCAAGCTGGCGAAGTGCGAACGCAGTGATGGTATTAAATAAGGATGATGTCAGTCACGTGAAAGCAGTTAAGACTGGGCTCGAGAGTTCCACAGCTTTATACAGTAACTTGACTTTCTCATAATGCATACCGTTGGGAGCCTCAAAATCCGATGTATCACGAGAACCACGCACGATGAGCACGCAGCGCATTCGACCTATTACACTGTCGCTTTCGGTCATGGCCATGCGGTAAGTGGGACTCTTTCTAGACATAAAGCTACGAGCCTACGAGTTTTGGGACTGGCCAGATTGCGGACTAACGCGAGGGCATACTACATTTAGTTCTCAACTTGCCAGTAAAAATCAAAACCAAAACAAATGCCAGGACCGTGGATTGAACACGGGACCTCCAGAAACCATATCATCTTCAGTCTGTTGCTCTCCCAGCTGAGCTATCCCGGCTTATGGAGTTATTCTCTCATAAACTTATGTGGGCAGCGCTTATCGCATCCATTGACAATTCGTTATGGATCGAAACTAGTTATATCCCCAAGTATCTCTTCGCTACACTCTAAAACGGCGGACAACGCTTCCTTTGTGTGGCCTGTGCCTGTAGTACAAGGTTGACCTCCTCCTGTGCTATCCTGGGGTTCGGCCAGTGACAAGACTGCTGGTGCTTGTATCTCAGGGGTTGGACCACTGAAGTCCTTCCCAGTCATGCGAGAAAGGGTTTGAATGTCTGCGATCAAGGGTGAATAGGATAACTCCAGCAGATTTCAAAAGGGACACGAACCATACGGCCTGCGATTATTCAGGCAGAAGTCAATTCGCCTGGAATTTCTCTTGTCTTCAGCCTTGAACTTATTTTTACAAGCTTTGCGATCCCGACCAGGTAGCACGTAGGATATGAGCTCGTAATTTTCTCCGAACTGAGATAGCGCCTAAAAAGTGTCAAATTCGGTAGAGGTGGCCATTGTGAGAGCGCTCACATCATAAAATAATTCAGTCTCCTCAGCGCTCCAGCGCGATCCTCTGAAGCGCTTTGCGTACGTGGCAGAGTTGACGAACTTGGTCACGTCCGACTCTTCGACGTGGGTGTACTCCGCAGTATCTTCTTCAGCATTGCGGTCCACAAATAAAGATTCATCATCAACGATGGTTTCTCCGTTGGGACCAATCCGGACCTGGACATTATAATGGCTGGTGGCAACATCCTGTGAGTAGTCAAAGCCGTGGCCAGAAGTGTCTTCGATGGTCGGGAGAGCGCCAGAAGTTGATTGAGTAGATGATTCAGGGGTCGCGTTCGCGGCTGAGGTCTGGTCGGAAGCAGATTCTAGGTGCCTTGGTGCCTGCGTCGTCTCGCCATCCTCATTTCTACCATACTTTCTTGCTTCCATCAGCGTCCTCATTCTGGCCCTCTTCTCCTTGTTGGATTTCTTCCACGCAAGGTGATTTCCGAGAATCTGAGCAGCTTTGCTGCTCACGCGGCCCTGACCCGTATCTTCGCATAATGTTGCCATCGTGATAGACGTAGGATCTAGAATCTCTCCGGGGTCTGCATCTATATCAAAAGCTGGAGTTGCAGGTCGTCGAGGTTTTCTGAGCTTTTTTGAAGTGGTAGTAGTTAACGAGTGGGACAGTTCTCTTCTCTTACGCGAGCGTTCATGCGGATCCTCTATGACAGACGGTTGAGAAGGGCCTACAATTGTAGCAACTTCCTCCACTATGAGTGGAACTTGGGGTTCTGCTGCCTGTATCGGTGGAGGAGCTGTAGAAGAAGATACGACAATAGGGATGTTCAAATGGGGAATCTGAGTAAATGGAGGGGCCGCGCAATCTGGGATTTTCTGAAACGCAGGTCTGACAGGAACCGCAGACGGTGGGGGCATAACCAGGACAGAAGCCTCTCGGGGAGGGGGAAAGAGAGGGCTTTGCTGTGCATGCGAAAAAGTGGGAGAGGGAGCGTGGCTATCCAAAGATACTGACGGCTGTCTCGAAGCGCTCTCAGCCATGCGAGGTCTCGCTTTCGTGACTGGCCGGAAGACAGTTCCGCCTTTATCTACACGTCGCGTTAAACAGTGTGCTGAGGCAAGTGAAAGGCTTGAACTTACGGACGCGTGTGCTCATTTGATGTTTCCTTGTGGGACAAGTGTGATTAATATCCGATGGTACTCTGCTGCACGAGATATGACAGCAATTGCATTCACTAAAACTCTGCGGTCAGCGAGGATCACTTGGAATAAGCTCAGGATACTCAATCTTACGTTATCGACTAGGTTTGCTAGAGGCTCTTGCACAACAAAGCCAAACAAACACCTCATGATTCGCAATTCAACAGTCTCCAAGTTGAGATTACCAGTTGAAGATACGCCAGACGGGGAGATCAATAGCAGCGAGCATGAAGCCACAGAGCTGAAAACCGCAGCAGAAAGGTTAGAAACAGCCGTATCATATTCTGCCAGTGTTCTGACGGCTACGCAGTTTTGTAATTCTACAGTCCCTGAAACAATGTTAGATCAGCCAGTTACTAGATAATGTCAGTCGCTCACACAAATGTCATCACAGCAAGGGAGAAATGGCTTCGCACAATGTTTCCAAAATTTTCAAGTCGAGGAAGAGGAGGAAAGCAGCCGGATGTCGTGCCTCCCCCACATACGATCCACAACCGAGGGAGATGCACTCTCCAGATTGGTCCCCACGCCTTCATCGACACAACGGTGTTTGAAGTCCATTATCACCCAGTTCCTGTAGCAGTTGCTTCATCAACTACTTTTGTGCATCAGTCGACGCCCGCTGGACACCAGACAGGTAGTCAACCGACGACTTCATCCGTATCCACCGCGGAATCGTCCAATCCGTTGTTGTCATCTTTAGCGTCCACGATGTCTGTCCCTCTGGCTCTTATCTCTCAGGTCAATGCCGCAGCGACATCAAATCCAACTCTCGCAAATCTACTGCAATTGGCCGCATCCGGGAGAGCATTGCCAGACCAACTCAAGACTCTTGGCTTGCTCATCCAATCCCTCGCAAGCTCCCCAGCGATGGACATTCTCCCTGCCCCTTCACAAACGAGTATTGCGACCACTGATTCGAAGAGCACTCTCGTCCCGACTGTCCCAACAGTGGCATCACACTACCAATATCAGACGCCTGTCAAAGATTTCGACATCGTGCTGGAGTTTCGAGAAGCCCTTTCGGAGCGTTGGATATTCCCTCGCGGCCCTGCAACGTGCGAATTCACCCCAGCATCGGGAAACACTGCGTCAATCGGAGATATTACACTCTCCACCATTGTCCCGTTCGCCATTGTTACTCCCTCATCCGGACCGGAAACTTCTCCAACAATGGACATAACCCCCAAGCAGGTGGTCGTCTTCCAATTTAAGATGGCCAGCTTGTTCATCTGGGACTCCTTCTCGCGTTGGACAGGACCCAAGGAGAGGATGGAACAAAATCGCGGCATTTTAAGTGAAATTGTAGGCGATTCAGTGTCCATATTTAGCCCCTTTCTTATTTTTACTGTTGTCACAGGAACCTCTTGAACGGAAATACTTGGCTTACAGGTTACCCGAAGGCTCTCAACTCACCCAGATTCAAAACGTGCGTGTGCAGATGTGGCGCTTTGGCCCATTTCTTATCTCGTCCCTTAGGCTGCGGTACCGTCGTTCTCCATGAAGTCCATTAAGCCCACAACGGAGAATGGAAAACCCAAGCGAAGGCTCACTTCACGCAAACTTGCACAAGACGGGGATCCCCCAGGCTCACAGACCACAAAGCGTAAGAGGCAGGCGCAACCTAAAAGCCAAGTCGCTCCTCCGAAGATAGCTTGTTTCGCGTGCGGTCAAACGGAGGTACCACTGATCATGGGAGGAAGTCAGTGGACCATCTTACTGCCTCGTAGTTGCTGACATCGGTTGTGCGTACAGGGTACTGTCGACCTTGCGTTGAAGCAGGCCGGGGTCGTGAGGTCCCACAACTTGGCGGGGGTACCTTATCATACAGGTTGCCAGCCCAGGAGAATGTGCAAAACTCGTCAGGATCCACCATTAACTCGCCCCAATGCACTTCGCAGCCGTCTATTCCAGAGAAAGATTCTGGATCGGTGCAAAATAGTGGTATGTCTCATTCTGAGCAAGGGAAGTAGAGCTACAGAATAATGCTAAGCACATGTCAATAAACATATATATTGTATAGTCAAGAGAATGTGTTGTATGTTGATGCGCATGGCGTGTTAATCAATAAAGCGAGAAACGTTCACTTACATATCCCAACGATCCAGCCCAACCACCATGCAGCGACAGAAACCTGTAAGAGGACAACGCAAACCTCGAACATAACAGCGAACCACTGGATGACTATTGCCATCCAGAAGAAAGGCATGATTGTCCAACGGAATCCCTGGTTAACAATCCACAGGAGCCTGTAATGCCATGTCGATGTAATTGCAGCCCGGATTTGCAAAAACGTAACAAATAAGGTGAGGGCACTGAGGAAACAAAGAGCGACCCAATGGCGGACAGAGCGACGAGGAAGGAATTCCACGGGGTAGCGTTTAGATTCTCCAGTGAACTCGTTTCGATACCAGGGTATGATTAAGAAGTCCTGCATGTCCTCCCCTATAGGTTTGCCGTAGTTCCTCCAGAACGGCGTGATAGTGTCGAGAATGAACGTTAACGCATCCATACCAAATTCCCAGACTTGCTGATACTGATATTTGTAGCTTTCTTCCAATGCGATAATGCACGACAGCTACAAGCACGGTGTGTGAGCTTATTTATGTGAAGATACTGACATAAAATGACCTCTGGATAAACGAGGGAGGTGTAAGACACGGCTTCGTTGTATTCCTCTTTAACGGTTGCGTGGACTGCCCTGACCTGTGTCAGTATTTTCGTTACGCTGTCGGCTTGTGTCTGCAGGGGTTTTCGTTCTTTTTCAAGGGCTTGCAGCTTCTCCATCAGTGTCGAGATCGGCTTGTCTAAAACGTTCTCTGGTGCGGGAAGGTCGTCTACCTTCATCATAGATAGAAAGATCCTGATGATCTCGCGTTGCCGTAGCACCCGTTCATGTATATCCTCCACTGCCGTCCATCCACGGCGTTTGCGAGTTCCACCAGTAACAGAAGAGGGGTCGTGGGTGATAGCGTCAAGGAGCTCGGGAGGGAGACTGCGATACGGGACGCCAAGCCCCAGCATCACATTTGAACAAACCAACTCATACTCCCGTACATCCGATGCAACTCGCTGCATCCTATGACGCAGCCTATGGTTGTGACTTTTCAGCTCCTCAAGGGTCCTTGCCAGGGCATGAGCAAACAGTTTTACAGCTGATAAGGAACCTACCTTGATTTCAGTTCGTATTCCCTTTCAAGTTTATCCTCCTCAAGATCTCGGTCGCGCTTCGATAGCGTTGAGTCGGGGGTTCGTGCGGAAGAATGCAGGGATATGCTACGATATGGACGCGGGAGACGGACACTGGGTGCGTGTTTGGACTGGATGGCGCTTTCGTGATTCTGCTCAGAAGGCGGTATGACCTCAGGTTCGGAGATACGATTGTTTGAGAAAACTGGCGCAGAAGTAGAAGCAGCTGGGCCAGTAGTTTCATGCGACTCAGACAACTCGCTCAAAACGTTGATCTCTGCACCTGACTCCTGGGGCGACTGTAACTTGCTTAGGCGTGACTGTTGCTGTGGCTTGCCCCTCCGACGATGTCTACGAGTCCCAAAATCATTCTGGTCCTCAGATTGTGAGCCAGGGGGCGAGGAGGAACCTTCATCGCCTTCAATGGGATGCCGTCGGAAATGATGGGCG
The DNA here is from genome assembly GCA_000827395.1 of Paxillus rubicundulus Ve08.2h10. NCBI lineage: Eukaryota > Fungi > Basidiomycota > Agaricomycetes > Boletales > Paxillaceae > Paxillus > Paxillus rubicundulus. The sequence goes on along the minus strand of KN824823.1, from coordinate 27,738 downwards.
ATATCAGGAAAGTTGATGCGACTACCAGCCGGCGATAATCCACCAGATGAGTTGCGATCGTGATATAACGAAGGGCTACCATTGGCGCTGCTTGAATCAAAGAAGCCAGGAATAGAGCGTCGCCAACCTCGAGTCTTGCTTTCGCTGCGTGATTGTGAAGTATTGATAGAGCCACGAAAGCTCTCCACAAAGGGCCTGAATGATACGTGACCATCCGTGGAACGCACTTTGCTGGAAGATGTACCTGGCGAAGAGTCCGACGGGGGAGCAGAGACATGTTGTGTCGTAGATTTGGCCGTGGATTGCGACGGGTTTGCTTCCATGGATAACGATTCGATTGTTGTATGGAGCGAATGTACTGGTGGTGTCGGTAGAGCCGTGCTTTTCTTGAACTTCACGTACTCTTCCATGATGAGGGCTGACATGTGCCAGTCTGTACGCCGATTTCCGCGGCGGTCAAGTAAGTGCTTGAGCCACGTCAAGGGCTCTGCACTGTCAAGCCATGCCCGCGTCTGAGCTCCAGAACCGGCATACCAGCGCGCTATCTTGGCAAGGTTCACCGGACCTCCACTAGATATGGAACCATATATGACGTTGTATCGTCGCCCTAACTGTTCGCTGACAATGGCCGCCTTCCGGACTGTGACTGGTGAGGCCTCGGCCTTAATCCTGGAGATCCTGTCTGGGGGCGGGGTGCATCAGACCAGCATGGTTTATGCAATGTGGGACAACAAACCTGTGAAAAGTGCTTCCTGTTTCTCGATGACTGCGTTGTTAGATGGTGACGTCTTTTCTTTGCCTTTCCATTTGTTTCTCGTAATCATCCACCGTCTATCTGATCTCTCGTCTTCGGACTGCGAACATGTCCAATCAAGGGTTGCTCCTCCATTAGAGGAAAGAGGGACGGGATGGAGAGGTGCGGAGCGAGTTGATGGACTAAAGTCCACCTCGGATGTTAAATTAACAACTTGCGCATACTGAGGAGATGACTGCACAGCTGGTGGCGCCGCGGATGTGGAGCCGTGTGGTATCGTGGACATGCCCATGTCAGATGAAGGTAGTACTTCGTCGGTTGTGGCGTGCAGTCGATGAGACTTGCGGTCGCGCCTCCGTGATTGAAGGTGTAAAGCCCTCTGCACGTCTTGCAAGATTTTGGGATCTGGATAGATCAAGGTCATTCAAAGCACCTGTGTACTGGACCATGTTCACTTGCCCTCGTGAGCTATGCAACGCCATCCACAAGTTTAGAAGCTGTACAGGAAATGCAGAGGCCAACTTACAAAGGTTGTATTCATCCGAGAAGGCACTCGGTTCAAAGTCGGTCCCAAATGAGTCCAGCTGCAGTGGAGACAGCGTGCCCTTCACCCGGCGGGAGCCATGGTGTCGTATGGATGCTTTCTTCGACGCTATATTTCCATATCCCACAGAACCTGGTTCCAACGAACGGACACGCCGTCTACCTTCTGTAAGATCCACGTCCTTCCCATGTTCTGACCTTGATTGTGACTGTGGCATGGCCCCCATAGGTAATTTAAAGCTCGTAGACGATGACCGGGACGACCCCCCGTTAGTGCGAGTGGTGAGGAAGCGGTCGGGAAAACGTATATGGCCTAGGACGGCCTGAGAGGACCGAAGGTGATTGGCAGATTGAGGAACGGGGACTGAATCTGAGGTTGCACCAGCTGGGTAGAGGTCCATTAAATACCTAGTGAAATGTCGATTGGCAGTGATTCAGAGTCAAAGAATAACGATTGTAAGACGAAAGGAAAGGACGAAAAGGACAGTGAAGGCTGCGGTACTTGCAGAGACTAGGAGCGACTGACCCCTTTTCACGTGACTTCGACTTATGGTTACAGCTATTATCCCAAGTGTTACGAACTATGTGGAGAAACTCAGATAGTTCTTTGAATCCAATTCGACGTGGTATCTGCGCATGATGATACACACGTTTGCTGAGGGTACTAGGACAGTAGAAGAAAAGAAACTACGAATCTCTTCCCCCTAGACTCGACACGTAGTAGAATTGCACCGCAGGCGTGCAGGTCTCTCCATAGGAGCGTGGAGGGACGCAGAATTATTAGGAAATGTGATAGACATGGACGTAGTTCGCAACCGATTGAAAGGGTTCAAACGCGCGAGCATCGAGAACTTGGGTGGCTTTGGCATGGGATCCAGCGGAGTCGGGGGCGGCACAACCATGCGCGAACGGTCAACTGGGCGGTGCCTTTCTGGCTCAGGCCATGGTCCAGCCGGTTGTGGATCTAGAGTTGCAGAAGATGAGTGCGTTGACATAGAAACACTGGCACCATCCACTCACATCCAATCGGGAATACATAGAGAGCATGAAGTTCTGCAGGTAGATGCTGAAATCTGGAGGTCATACGATGAACTCCAATGCGCGATTTAGCAGGCGTGTGAAATTGCGTAGAATCGTTGGGAGAGGCGGGCCAAGCCACAGGACTACGTAGGGGCACACTGCAAACTGACCCATAGGCCGGGTACTGGCGTCCATCAAATGGTACACGACGTTCTCGTTCCTTCCGTTCTCTCGCACGCTGTTGATGGTCACTCAGTGACCGCTCTACATCCTCTCGGAAAAGTCGCTCTGGGATATTCAATGTCATGTTATGGGCGAGAAACGTCACGCAGCCACGGACATACCTTCTTCCCTGTGCGCCATCGTCCATATCTCATCCACTTCATCATGCCACATTGTAGATCCCTCAAGACCGAAGCGGTATTGTGGTGTGGCATTCCTTCTGTCAAGTTCCTCCCACCGTCTTCCCCTTTGACGAGAATGGGTGGCAACTACAGGGAATAACTCTGAAGTTCGAACCCGACGCCCTGGAGGAGCGAAGTCTGCTTCCGTACGTTGAATATAACGAATCCGAGGGTGCGACGGCGAGTGGGCGGCGTGGGGAGACATGCTTTTCGACGGATAGATGCAGGTGTAAACGATGTTAGATGATAGGATAGTTTGGCTCTTTATAAGTTTGAGATGTGGCAATTTGGTCCCCTACCGGTATGCGAGCGGCACATACGCACTCAAGCACTCGTGACGACAGTCCACAATCACGGGTTCATTGTCGATGCAAGTCACAAAGAGCATAACGATGCATAAAGGAATCGATGTCTTACCACGCCGTACAGCAAGTTCGGCTGCATAGGCGATAGGTTCAATGTTTGTGTTAGTCAAACTCACAATTCAGCGAATGCTTGTGATCATGTACGGAATTGATGTCATTGAAGCAACTGGTCAAGGGTGATCCTCGTTGAGCATAAACACCAATGACTGGGCCACGGATGCCACTCGGAGACAGCAACCCGCAGTCAGCAGGTTATCTGGGCATCGGTTGTACTGCTCTTTGCGCCTTTCGCTTCATGATGAGGCGACCTAACATGGTAGCCGTGAATACTGATAACGAGTACCTGTTGACCCCGAAATCAGAGGCGCAGATGCAAGTTTTGAAAAACTACACACCAAGTAATCACGTAGGAGAGATGAGCATTACGCACGTCCACCGTAGCTGCGCGTCCGACAGGTGTGCCTTTACTAATGCAAGAAGCCGCATCACCTCCATGGCCATCTACCATACTTCTAGGTCGCTTGTCCAGACATTCTGCTAGTTGACTCACTGAATATTTCCTCAATGAAAACGGGCTGAACGCCAGCGGCTTCTCCTCCAGCATACTCGGTCATAGCGTCGATGTCTGCCCAGTACCACTTTCCTTCAGCGGGCTCGTTGTCTGGAGTAAAAGTATTTCGTGTGTGGGATGTCCGGAGCATACCCTCCACATCAACTTCGCCTTCTTCACCACGGACATAGTTATCCGCGAATGTCTTCCCAATGAACCCACGGTCTACCCAAACGGTAGAACCATCAGTCCTTATTAATGGAGTGATGACATGATAACCATGAGCACCATCCCGGACACGAGGGCCCAGTAATATTGCGTGTGCGTGATCCCATCGACCTCGGAGCAAGACTCTGCGGTAGGCGAATTCTGGTATTACAGTGACACTTGAGGTAACAACGGTTCAGAGGAAAGCAGCTGCAGATAGGATGCGCTCGCACTTTATTCGCTTTGGAAGAAAAATGGGGTCGCGCTCCAGTTTTTCTTCCAGTTCGTCAATCAAATTGATCTTCCACTGCAGGCGCTGCAGCTGCCATGTTCCCAAAGCGAAAGTGAAAATCGGGATAAAACCCAGAATCAAGATGGTTGGATTGATCCAGGACACCTTCTTTGCGGCATAATTTGATGCTACAGGGCCTGAAGGCTCTCCTATGTGTACAACCCGGTGGGGTTGCGGGTGTGGGTAGCGCTGCCTGGCTCTGAACGCCAGCGATATACCCTTGGAATGCCCACCACGAAATAACGAGAACATCCGGGTGATCCACGAGCAATACGGATGCGGCAACCCTCGGTACTGAGGCCGTCTACTGGAAGGTGGTCCAAACGTAGTCTCAGTGCTGGCAGTGACACGGGCGCAGCCTGATACTGATGCCTACACCGTTATTTGTCGCAAAGGTTCAGCTGACCTCAGAACCGAAAATGGCTGTGACAGCCTCTTACCTACGTGGAAAGAATTTTCGTCGAATGTTCCAGTGGACCTCAGACCAGTCTGATGTTGGCTAAGCATCAGAACAAACATCGCGTCAGCCATTTGCACGTGATTAGGGATTGAGCAAGGGCTCAAAAAGATTACTTGCAAGGGATTCAAGGTAAACAACAGTACAATATAACCACTACACCACAAAGCTCTGAGATCAATCTGAGATCTAGAGTATATATAGAGCTTATGATGTGGAAGGATAAATATTTATATGATATTATCAGATCTTCATCACAAAGATGCTTGAATGATCCTCTGACACAAGAAAGACAGTTCACTGATGAGGCTATATGATTATAGGCTGACATTCTGAGAGTATGTCAACCATTACCATTTGCTATTCAGTCCAAACTCAGTTTGGCATTCATTGATAAGATATTATAATAATTTTCTAGCTCTGAAAAAGGAATATCTAAAGTTGTCATAATGTCATGATATTGTAATTCTATTACACTTGCCAGCCAGACATACATCACAATGATATGCAATTATATTCCATGATATTGGGTTGATCAAACTACTTCACTGTCATATCCCATGTTGCACCAGTCAACTCTGCTCCTCTGGAACCTACTCCACACCAAATCTGCCTTCTGCCTATACCCAAGTCTGCGTTCTGCTTTTCTGCCTTATCACTTTTCTGCTTTTCCGCTTATCTCTCTTACCCCTGATTCCCATACCTTGTTCCTCATCCTTCACATACATTTGACATATCTAATGATCCCACCTTCTGATTAATCTGATTCTGACTCATTCTGACACTTCCCAACTTAATCCTATCTTTTTGACATCTCTGACTCACATTCCGCTTCACTCCAGCACTCCGGTGCCCTCTGTGTTTACTTGTCCCCATAGTATATAAACCTATAAACCCCTCTTGTATTTTGTATTCTTCAGTTTGAATATTGACTTTGATCACTCCTCCTCTCTGTCCAACCTAAGTCCTTCGCTCAACACTTGAAGCCAGTCTTCTTGTCATCACTCTGACCCTCTGACATCTGGACCCCTTCTTACTACTCTGTTCTGCCATTACTCTGTACCTCTGCCCCTTTGTAAATACTGGACTGAACTCAAATAAGGGCACAACACATAAGTTGAAGCCAAAGTCTGTGCCGCTCACTCTGACAACTCCAGACAGCCTGGAGGACCCACATCTTAACATTCACTCTGATACTCAGCTACCTACCCTTGTCATAAATATCATGGAATAGTTTTAAAACCAGCCAGAAGCATGGAAAATGAAAATGATTTGTAAGTGCTGTACAGTACAGATTATATAAACCCACCCTCTGCTGCTTTTCAAGTTTCTCCACTCTTGTCCTCTGATTTCTTCTTCAGAGACAGAGTCACTCTTGTCTCTGGGCTATTGCTCAGGCCAGATTCACTACCCAAGGTGAGTCCATCACTGGTAAGTCCAATAAGTTGTGTGAATAAGATTGTAAGTGATTTTTTCCCTCTCTAATTTTCGCATTTTCATAGTTTTTAAGTATACTAGTAGTCTACAATGGTAGTCTAGATCTTTTAAGGAATGAAATCATTTTTCACCTATGAATATGAGTGAAGTGAGGTTTAAATTTTCTTTCTGAACATCACTTTCAAAAGATATTCCCTGATATAAATGATCATTACTCATCATAGTGATTTACATGAACTATTAAGTATGACTGATAGTATCTGATCTATGCTGTCATCACTGCCTAGAATTATGTGGCATGATCAGTGTGTGTATCATTATGATGTTTGAGTATGTAATTTTTACAATAGGCAATGTCATATATGGACTTATCATTTCTTCATGATGCTCCTGATGTCCTTACTCCATCCATTCCAGCCTCCCACATCACCCATCCAGGAATGTCCCAAACCACCTCTTCCCATGGACTTTGGAGATCATCTTTAACAGGAAGTGGAAGAAGTCCTTGATGAAAGAATGAGATGAGGAAAGAAGGATTTTTTTAGTGAAATGGAAGGGTCTACCTCAAGAAGAAGATACATGGGAGCCACACAAGAACCTTGAGGATGAGCATGGGATCAATGATAAGTTCCAGGAATATCTTGAGCACCATTCAATTTCTTTTTCTTTTTAGCTTGCTGCCCTGGGTGCTTGTTCATTCTACCACTCTCAGATGTAATGTTGATCTATTTCATGATGCACTCAAAGATCCCATCAACAAGGACATCGGCCTTGAAGGGGGAGTATTGTTATGAAATCATCACATTGTCATCAGCCACAATTCCTTATCATACTTGTTGTTGTTGTACCTTTTCTAGTATATAGCTCTTGTCAATCCATTATCGTTCCTTAGTCCATTCTCTATTTTATAACCACAAAAGAGTGTATTGTCAGGTCCTTGCCTAACACACCCCTCCAAAAGCTAGCACACAAAGTCCTTTCAATCTGTGCCAACTCAGCATCATGTGAACACCTATTCAGCACTTTCAGCACAATCCTCACAAAAGTGTGCTCATGTCTCAGCCAACAAAATATGGTCAACCTTGCTGAGCTTTGCCTGCACCTGTGTGATGAGTATATGTGCAAGACAGAGGCACATGAATGCCTGAAGCAAAAATGACAACTTGCTTCAACCAATGTGCCCAGCAGCACAGCCACTCCACAGTCAATGAGCAACATTGTATGCATCTCAGGCTTCTTTCTCAGGCTTCAGCATAGTAACACTTACTAAGTAGTGTTGATTGAATCTTGTTGTGCATCTTGAGAACATGGTTTATGAACAACATGTAATCTACAGCCAATCACACAAATGTTTCAAGGCCACCTTACCCTGTGAAAGGCCACATGCCCCTTCCATGACCATGGCAGTACCATACATGGCTCTGTGGCTTTATGGGATATAAGACAAGTCTCAGTGCTGGCAGTGACATGGGCGCAGCCTGATACTGATGCCTACTACTAAGATAGGCCTTGAGCATTTACTGTAAATGTGATGTGATGTGATGGTTGTGTCACTGCACAGACACCAGAGGGATAGCCACATTTAGTATTGGTCCCTGGGCTTCAGACTCAGAGATAAGCCCCTAATACTATGTAACATGCTGATAGTAACAGAATATGGTGATGTCAAAATACAGTGAACTCTGGAACCAGAACTTGTGTGGACTGTCATTGCACTTTATCATCATTTACTTATCATCACTCCTGAGCCCCCAGGGGCACTCCATCATTACTTTACATTGCTTAACCCCATCTTCCTCATGTTCCTGTTCCTATTCCCCTGATTATTACTAGCAAGTGCTTCTCCACTGGAAAGATACAAAGTCCCTTCCTAGTGTTAGGAGGTCAGAACTGAGTTAATAGTATTAAGAAGGGGTGAGATATTATTGACCTGGGAGGGATTCCATGTGAGAAGAACTGAAGAAGGGAGAGTCCATTTGTCCTAGGAAGGTATAGGTGCAAGTGTAGTGCACTTTCTGAGGGGTTTCCAAAGAAAACAGAGGGAGTGGAGCAGAACAAGAGGGTTTAGGTGTGTTGGGGATCATAGGGTGTCGGTGGTTGCATCATTTCATCCAGGTCTTACATGTGTCTGACCTCAAGTCCATGGTGACAAAAGATGAATTTTCAGAGACTAAGTACAGACTTTTATAATGTGGAGATTCCCATGACAGTGTCAAACCAAGTCCAAACATAAGGTAGGGGCCAATGGAACAGAGAAAGTACGTATAGTGCAGCTTGCAGACTTTACCCACTCAAAATAATGCAAAAGAGAGAGAAAGAAAAAAGCTTACTGGCAAGATGGACAGGGCTGGTGTACATGGACATGAGGATCTGTAAAAATGCGGACAGGTTTTCCATGGTGCACAAGTAGCAGGCATCACACAGATATGGGCAGATTCCGAAGGATTAAGGTGGAATTGTGACAGGTGGCAGGTGTAATGAGCTGGGGTGTTTTGGTCAGTTCAGTAGGCCAATGAAGATTCTGGGGATTGCCAGTTGCAATTGTAGGAAATACTGCTTCCTACACTGCCTACTCTGTTGGAGTTAACTAAAACTTGTCATCGATATTGATATTGGTCATGTGACCACATTTATCTTTGCATCTGTTTGTATTTGTGTAAACCTCAGCTGTTGATCTCCAATGCTGAGGTATGTTCAACTTTTCTTTCATACCATACTCTATTCTCACTTATACATTCCATAGACCATCTAGGTAATTGATAATATCATTAGTTGTTGATCTCCAATGCTGAGACTGTCTAGTTTCCACATACTCTGCTACATATATATACTTATTTCTTACTTCAGATTCCTCAGTTGTTCTTTGCCCCTCTTAGGCAGCAACTAAGTCTGGGCAATCACTGCCCTATTATAGTTTTTGTCAGGTGATAGCTGTTGAAACTAGACACCATTAGACCTCAGTGTTACTATAGCATAACTGACTGATAGATTACCTAGACACCATTAGACTACACATTTGTTAGTTATGTACGGTGTGTGGTATGTGAGAATGGACTTACCCTCAGCATTACTATAGTGTAACTGACTGAGGATAAGATAGCATGGGATGGGATGCTATATACATGGTTGATCTTCCAAGTGTCACGAGTTGCTGCTCCAACAATAGCTAGGTTAATCTAAATCTATGGTATATGCAAGCCTGTAATGTAGTACAGTAGACTGTTTCATAGTGCATGGACCTGGTCCCCAGATCAGTGTATGCATTAAGAGATTCTATGCACAATGATATTGTCACACCATCTGTGACATCTGTGACATCCTCTCATTTCTCTCATCAGTCTAGCAGTGTAACTAACACAGCAGGGATTTCAACATTTCAAGGACATTTACAAGTAATTTTAAAGAACAATTATTTGTCTTGAGTTTTGTTTTCACATTTTCATGGTTATAAAATGCTGAAAAAGTGCTGAAAATTTCATGCCCTTAAAATGTGAAACAGTGAAATTTGATATTTTATATAATTTGTTAATGTCCTGAAAATGTTGAAATCCTTGGTGTTTAATTAGAAGATGATGCAATACAAGGTCAATTACCAAAAAGAAACCTAATTATTTGTCTTGTCTAAGAATGAAGAAATGGTCAAGGGTAACCTGTATGCATGACATGGAATCAGATTTGAGCAGTCTTTTGTCCTCTTTGTAACCTTTCTCAGACAGGTGGCAAGAAAGGCTTGATTGATTAAAGATAAGAACACTATCATTTTTCTGTGCTGAGTGCTTGATGACATCATCCTGGGATATTGGTTGATGGTTGTTGAAATAAGCAACAACCATCAACCAATCATAGAGTGTGAGGTTTCAGTGTTTCTGCCCTGTGACAGCTTCAGTCTTTGGTGTGGGAGGTGCCCCTTCCTTTGGTGCAGGGGGTTTCAGACTCATCTATTGTAGGGCTTATGCCCAGCTCAAACTTTGCACAGTCTGTGATCGGGATTGGGTGGCATGTTGCAGTAAAGAAAATGATGTACACTAGTACATATGTGTTGGAATTAATGTTGTCATACTCATCATACCTATTAACATTGATCACATGATCAATGTTTATCTTTGTGTTGTTTCAGTTTGTTTACACCTCAGCAGTTGATTCATACCTTCCATAGAACACATCTTATAGGTACTTAATAATGAATATAGCAGTTGATTAACAACACTGAGAACACATCTTACAGTTCAACAATATGCATAAAATTACTGTACTGAGAGTGCTCTGAAGCAACCAGATCCCCTGATCTCCTAATAGACTAAACCATAACCCCCATAATTCTTTATGCATCATCTAATATGAGATTTTGTGCATAATTTAGTGCAGACAGACATGGTCCCCAGGTTTGGCCATGCATTATGAGAAAGTCTACTGTACTGATAATGAACTTTTCAAAGGACTGTTGTCAAGTTGTGAAAGGACTGGCCCTGAGGGGACTGGGATTAATAGGGAGAGTCTAGCATGACTCAAAGCATTGATTGGTGAGTTATTGTACACCAAGGCAGTCACTTCAAAAGCTGATCAGTCCAATGTCGCCTGCAGCTTTTCCACTGGCAATAGTACCACTCTGAGACTGCAAGCAAGAGTGAGTTCTGTTCATTGAGCTGTAAGTAAAAAATCACATTTTCCTTACCCCCAACTGATTATTTTCTCTTCTTTGCACATTGCCCAAGGTTCTCGATCCCCACTTGAGCTCTCCGAGAACGTTTGGGCATTAGTGCACTGGCAGTGGCCCGGGGATCACTAGTGCAACACGCCAGAGCTGTGTAGGTTTATTTGGACCTTGTCTCGGGCCTTCACATGTAAAATAACTCGAAAAAACTATCTACTTCAACGGAACGAAACAAACTAGAATCCTAAGACGATCAAAATGTAGATTGTATTCTAGTCCTCAAGTTGACCGTTTTCGCTTTTCTCCATCGCCATCTCGCCCATTTCCTATGTTTTTTTTACTACAATTGTCACGGTTTGTCGCATTTCGTTACGTGACGTTTACAGTAAATGCTCGAGGCCTATCTTAGTAATAACGGACACCTGGCAGTGACTCTGGCCTCCAAATCCTGAACACACACCTCTTGTACCTTGCCACATCCTACAGCTCATTAGTCGGACATGCAAGTAGCACCCCAAGGGCATTTACATCGTAGATAAGCTAATTATACTGCCCCAGGTCTTACCGGCGACGTCCCAATGGCTTCGACGTCGATGGCGGTGACGAGGTACACTATCCCACTCGTCCAGTCGACAAAGACAAAGCCGAGCAGGAGTTGGTGATCAATATAAAGAAAGCTACCAGTCCTGATGAGACCGCCCCAAAGCAGAAACATGTCCGGAGTACGCCCCATAGCACTGTCACCGCCTGATCGTATAGATGCTAATGTTTACACAGGATGTATCGTGTATACTTGGGATTACCACAGCTCAATATCGTTCTGGAGTGGCCTTCGAGTACAGCCCATACTATCCGACGAAGTCCAAACATTCAAGGCGCTCATTACTGTTCACAAAGTCTTACAAGAGGGACATCCTAATGTACGTGTCTAACCACAATGCCACCGGAGTTCATCGCAAATTATTCCTTCAACATACAGACCATCAAAGAGGCTCACGGTCAGACAGGATGGCTTGAGACCTGCGCTCGAACCGTTGCTACCGACGGCCAGCGAGGTTGGTTCTCGTTTACGCCTTGCACACGGAATTGATCTAACTCGACACTAGGATACGGAGCTCTCATTCGGACATATGTTCAATTCATTCTGGCCAAGCTCCGCTTCCATCGCCTTCGTCCCGAATTCAATGGACTATTTGAGTATGAGGAGTACATCTCTCTCAAAGGCATCGATGATCCCAACGAAGGGTAAGAGTTATAGACTGGTGCGCTTCTCAAAGCTCAAACGTCCATAGCTATGAGACTATCTCCGACCTCATGGCTTTGCAAGATCAGATCGAGTCCTTCCAGCGGATGGTCTTCGCCCACTTCGGACACTCCTCTAACAATGATTGTCGCATCTCTTCCTTAGTGCCACTAGTCAAGGAGAGTTGGGGTATCTACAGGTTCATTACCAGTATGCTACGAGCGATGTACCGACGTGCGTTTTCTACCACTGACTCCAGCGCAGTTGTTTCTAATGCCATCAACAGGAACGAATGATCACGAGGCACTGGAACCACTGCGCCAGCGTTTCAACTCGCAACATCATAATTTGCGCAAATTCTACTACGAGTGCTCCAATCTCAAGTATTTGACTGGTCTTATCAACGTGCCGAAGCTCGGTCAAGTCAGAATCGTTGTGTTACACATACCTTGAAACTAATGTTTGTTCAATGTCAGGAACCACCCAATCTCCTCGATACTGGCAACGCCCCAGATCTCCCTGCTCGACCGAAGACTTCGGCGTCAGCAGCTCCCCCTCCCGCACCCTCTCCGGATGCTGCCGCTATCACCGAGCAAGCGCGCATGCTGAAAGAATACGAGGATCAGCAAACTGCTTTGCGCGCCCAAAGAGAAGCCGAAGAGCGAGCAAGGCAGGCACTCGAAGTGCAACAGCAGCGCGAGTTTGAACAGCGCCAGCATGAACAGGCGGAGCGGGAACGTTTGGCGCAGGAACAGCTTTTGCAGCAACAGATGATGCAATACAACAACCAAGCTGCTCAGCAGGCCGGTGAATTTCAGAGGGAGTTGCTCGCCATGAGAGGCCAGTACGAAAGAGATCAGCTTTTGCTGCAACAGTATGATCATGTGGGATTTCCCCTTTCCCCTCGGTTCTACGGACAGCTCATTTCCTTGGTACAGCGTGTCAAAGCACTTGAAGGGGAACTGACAGCAGTCACTACCAACATCAACGCACAGGTCACCTCAAAAGATGAGCTAATAAAGCAGCTGCAGGAACAAGTAACACTTTGGCGGAATAAATACGAAGCTCTCGCGAAGCTTTACAGTCAGCTCAGAACCGAACATCTAGATATGTTGGCGAAATTCAAGCAGATGCAGCTCAAGGCCAACTCTGCCCAAGAAGCGGTCGATCGTATGGAGCGCATGGAGCGAGATTTGAAGACGAAGAACCTGGAGCTTGCTGACATGATTCGTGAACGTGACCGGGCTCGCTTTGATGTCGATCGCCAGAAAGCGTCACACAAGGACGAACTTGATCGCTTGCGTCGCGAAGTCGGCTTTGCCAACGAGCGGGCAGAGGATGCATCGCGATCAAAGAGCTCCGAAGTATCTGGTGTTCTTAGCAAGTACAACCGTCAACTGAACGAACTCGAAGACTCCTTAAGGGTAAGACGCCACCCCTGATGCTCTATGCGATGCTAATGACCTTTGCAGTCGAAACAAATCCAAATTGACGATCTGTTGGTCAAGCTCAACGATGCCAGTGGTGATCTAGAACGCTTGCGTGAGGAGAAGGATCAAGAAATCATGATTCTTCAAGAGGGCATGGACAGCACCATCCAACAGTTATCGGAGGCCCAACAGGTAATTGTGCACCATTATGCGTACTATCGGCGGCTAACAGACCATGTGTTTAGCACCAAGGTCTCACCGAGGAAGCTACCGATGCTCAGATCGACACCCTTATTTTGGATAACCGCAAGAAGTTGAACCAGATCATCGGTGCGTGTATGACGCGATCACCTTGCCCCACAGTGTTTATTCATCCGTCCGGCAGACTCCATTTTGCAAGGATGTGTGCAGAAGGTGGATGATGCTATCTACGAGCTCGAGTCCCCCACACAGGCCGGCAACATCAACTCGACACCAGAATACACGCTGTCTATGATCGAAAAAGCCCTCAATAACGCTACAGATTTCGCCACCATCTTCAATCTCCATCTCGGGGGTGACGTGGGTGGCGACTACGTTGATGTTATCAAGGGCGCCAACGAGTTCGCTCAAGTCTTATCAGACGTTTTGATCAACTCAAAAGGGATCACCCGACTTGCCAATGATGACGACGCCTCAGATAAGATCGTTGCTATCGCCAAAATGGCAGGCGATGTTGGATTGCGGTTCTTCCTCAACTTGCAGTCTTATAAGCTCGACTTGCTGCAACCTTCCCAGCGCAAGGAGGTCGCCATGCGCAACAACAGTGAAGCCAGAACTGCTCTTGCGCGTTTGTCAGAAGTCGTCGACGCCTTGGTGCCTAAGGGCTCAAAGGGTGGAGCTCTTTCAAAGGTCAACGGCGACATAGGAGATATTGTGGAACAGGAGATGCTCAACGCGGCTCAGGCCATCGAAGCTGCCACCCAAAGGCTTCAAGAACTTATGTCTCGTCCACGAGACTCTGCACGGTTCAGCGCCGTGGACCTACAAGTTCACGATTCCATTCTGTCTGCAGCTATGGCGATCACAAACGCCATCGCTCGCCTCATCCAGGCCGCTACGGAATCTCAGAAAGAGATCGTTGCTCAAGGCAAAGGCTCGAGCTCTGTACAGCAGTTCTACAAGCGTAACAACAGGTGGACGGAGGGTCTTATCTCTGCTGCTAAATCTGTTGCCTTCGCAACCAACCTCCTCATCGAAAGCGCCGACGGCGTACTCTCCGGTACACACTCACTCGAGCAGCTTATCGTGGCTTCGAACGAGGTTGCTGCAGCCACTGCTCAGCTTGTGGCAGCGTCTCGTGTCAAGGCGAACCTCATGTCGAAGACCCAGGAGAGGCTCGAGCTTGCAGCGAAGGCTGTCACCGAGGCTTGCAAAGCGCTCGTCAGGCAGGTCAAAGCTGTCTCGGCGAGGCAGGCACAGGAGGAAGAAGTGGACTACAAGAACATGGCAGGACTGGAGTTCAAGCGGCGTGAGATGGAGCAACAGGTCGAGATATTGAAGCTTGAAAAGGATCTTGGTGCAGCGAGACACCGTTTGGGTGCCATGAGGCGTGCTGGGTACCATACCAACGAGACGGATTAATTTTCCATATGTTTTTATCTCCATTCGTAATCTACCTGTAACTTTATCCCGTATTGAAGGATCACTGCATGCCCGCTCCCGCTACTGCAATTGCCAGCGAACATCTACTTTAAAATTCGAGTCATTTATCACGACGTCTAAGTGTGAAGTTGCGCGATACATATTCCATTTCGTGTCGTCTACAGTGAGGGGCATATGGATAAATGAGGGATTGGATAGGGGCAGTGAACGGCAGGTGGGAGAAAAGATGCACGACTGCGCACCGATGGTAACCATGTAAACTAGTAAAACAAGCAGTGAAGTTCACTATGCAAGCACGAGCTAATGTAATGCAGAGGCAAAATATAAAGAATAATGGAGAAATAATCAATTAAAGACCGCTGATACGGGGCAAAAGGCCCAATTACAAGGCCATGGCATCCAGTCCAATATCGTCGTCCCTGGGCAGGTCGAGGGACTCCTTTCCGCTATCAAGGTCGAGGAAGCTACCGTTATATGACGGAGCCTCATCGGTGATTTCAAGGAACGAAGGCTTGCGCATGATGGACTTGTGAGGGGATTTGTCTCCATTCACTGCCACAGGAGTCAAACGTTTCCGCGGTGGAGGGAATAACGGATTGATTAGCAGGCTATCCGACCGCCGATTCGAGACGTCACTATAAGTCGTCTCTGAGGTCTGTGGGCGCGACCGTGACCGTGGAGGGGGTGGTAAACCAACCGTAGGAGAAACAGGGGAAGTTGATAGCGGTGATGAGTAAAACGCATCCTGCGCTGTGGGCGGGCGCCTGGCCAAAAGCGAAAGCGTCCCTGAGCTATCGGAAGGTGTGCGGGATAGGAACCGCGGGAATAAGGTCGGAGCCGGACTAAGACCCTCCTTGTTGACATGCATGGCACCCGGGGGTGGGGTTGATGCGGAAGCGAAGGAGATATTGCGTTGTCGGTTCCGCAGCAGCTCGCCGTATTTGCTATCAAACTCGCTCTGTACAACAGCTTCGACCTTGAGCATCTCAGCTGGAGACATGATCTGCTGAGCATAATCTGGGGCAGGAGCAATAGCACAGGTCAGAACCGATTCCGAATCTCCCTGGTCTCGCAGCAACCCAGGACGTAGCGATGCCACTTCATGAGCCCGCTCTGCCTCCGCGGGCAAGCTGAACACCGAGTGTAAGTCGTCATCAGCTGTTCCCGTTGATGGGTTCCGATGACTCGACCCCGAAAATAAACGTCTGCGCATGGTCATAGAAGGACTATTCGTGACCAGTCGCCAGGGTTCGGTAGGTAAATCTGTGTCAGACGACGAGGTATTACAAATGACACCAGAGTTAGATTGGCTAAGTTGAGAAACAGAGGGCGTCTGCAATCGAGACGGATGGAAGGAGTGTTGTTGTTTTTTTAGCTCTTTTTCAACAGTTTCCGGCTTGGTGGTCGAAGGAGAGGGAGGACTGAGCTCGTTTCCGACCTTTGACTTCTGCAATGTGGAGTGCGACATGGACTTCTTTAATGCGTGACCGCTTGAAGCTGTGGGAGCGCGAACTGAAGAAGTAGGACGTTGGCCAAATATGTCTGCAAGTGAGTTAAGCAGAGGTGCCTTTGTAGGACACTTCGGCGGACGACATTGTAGGCTGGAACACCTATCATCGTCATAATCTTTTGTTGATGGGGATGAAGTGAACGATATACTGGACGTCGAACCAGATACCGCAAGAGACAGGCCTTCGTTCTTATCCGAGGCTGTAACTGAGACGGGAGGAGCAGGAAGGTCGTGGACTGGTGGGGTAGTAGGTGGTTGCATCACCAGTCGCGAGGCTGACACTTTGCTGCTAAGGCTGGGAGCGGTGCTCTGAGGGAACGGCGAGATGGGCGAGAGTTCGCCGTTAGGTGACGTTGGGCTCTTGTGCGGCAGACGAGATATGGATGGTGTGATCCGTGCAGAAACAGACTCTGTATACCCCTTCGGACGACTAGGTGATCGAGGGACCGTGAAGTTTTGTGCCGATTTTTTGTCTATTGGAGTCACGATGGAACCGCACTTGGACAGAGTGGGCCTTGGAATACAGTCCCATCTACTGCCGAGGGAACCTTTCGCAGGGGCGATGTGATCAGTATCTGTATGCTCTAGCAAGGTTCTGTGCAAATGTTAAGGGCTGACAAATCGATGGAAATGGAGAACTTGCCCCATAATATTTTTCTGTGCATCGAAGGCAGCTGGTGGCTTGGCCAGCTGTGCGACAAGTGGATTACTGTGCGACTGCGAGGAAGTGGAGGCAAAAGATGTGCGTCTAAAGGGGTGCACAGATTCATCCTTCTTTGAGAAGCTGTCGTTTGCTGAGGAACTTGAGAACACAGACACCCTGTTTGAATCAGCAACTTCATGGGTGACTACCGAAATGGCACCAGCAGCAAAAGGATCTGAATCTGATAGAGTGAAGACCGAACGGGGAAAGGATTTCCGATCCTGTGGGACATCGCGTGGTGTTATGGGTTCGTTGGAGTCGTCCCCTGAACAGACAGTGGATGAAATAGATTCTGTTGGAGGTCTGTTAGTATAACGCGAGGAGTTGGGGCGACCAGACACGGAGTCATTGGTAGGAGTTGAGGGGGATGATGGATCTTGGAAAGCCAAGGACGGTTTCTTTGTCTTTTTGCCCATGACCGCGGCGAAGGTATTGAACTTGAAACTGGCAGAAGACTTGTTACTGTCGACATGAAGGGGGAGCTTGTCGGCAGAAATTGAATGGGGGGACTTTGAACCTGGTGGATTCGCGCGTTTAGTGAACCACCCTCGGGCAGATGACATGGGGGTAGGAACAGAGAGTGCAGGGGCTTGATATATAATAGCAGAGACAGTGAGTTACACTGTGGTAAGGCCGCAATGAGAGTCGTGAAAACGGGTAGTAGAACAGGTAGGAACAGGATGATGCTAAGAAATTGATGTTGGCACTGCAAGGGTACAAGACATTTGGGTGATACGAATCTGGGGATGAGCAGGAAGAAAACGGAGGGACAGAGGCTGAAGTGATTTTCTGGTGACTGGCGTAGAAACGGGTCACATATTTGCTTTCACGTTTTACGTATCAAAGTCAATAAAATCAGCTGTTGTCACACACCCGTCACCTGTCTGATCACACGGTCACACTTCTGTTTCTCTCTAAACCACCAACTCAGCACATGGAGACGCCCTACTCCGTTAAGCCTCACACATTTCCCAGCCATCGGCACCATTTGACACTGACTCCGTTGATCATCGTTCGCACAATAACAGAGGGATATATATTCCGCAACCACATCGTCCACTCATCGTCCTCGTCCAGTAACCATGGTGTCACGATTAGCTCACTCCCTCGAGTGTATTCCTCGGACTCGTTGGCTGATATGCGGCGAGCCAGCGCCGGCTACATTCTTCCCCTCCAGAAGTGGGATACACAGTCTCAGTTCCTGACTGCCAGTTCAGACTTGCCCTCATGGAGGAAGTTACTTGAGGCATAGAACACGTTGTGGGGTATGATACACGATATGTGATGGCCACCACAAAGTGCACTGGCAGCAGCGCTCCGTTCGCTTGCGATAGAGCTGGCATCGCCACTATTACGGCGATCGCTTGTTGATTGCTTGCTAGTAACTCCCTTTGGCCAAGATCGGGGGTTGACATTGGACGCTGAACCACAAGGCGAAAAGTCGAATGTTTCGCTCTCATCACGATCACCACATGCACAGGCCACTGGTGAAATATGTTACATACTAGATCATGCGTCATAACTTGACAGAAATGTGTCGTGATCTGACTAGACAGTAATCGATGCGGAAATTAGTGGGATACGATAATCTATGAATCTTTCATGTCCACTCAACTGGAGCCAAGAGAAGTTTACTGCCCCACATGCACAGCGCAATGCCCAAATCCCCAGTCACAAGGTTTCTCCATGCTTGACAAGGAAGAACATCTCCAGAGTCCACACAGCTATCAACCCAATTCTGCCCATACGTCCTCCTCATCGCGCTCATACACTGCTTGCGCGGCACGCGGCATGTCTGACATCCTACTCGGCCGCTCATCGTCTTGTGCATCAAACAGCACTGGGCCCCGCACAAGGGGTCGACCAAGCTCTGGGTCTTCATCTTCGTCTTCGAGATCGAGGTCGAGACTAGTGTATCCTGCTCGCCGAACCGCAGAAATGTCAATGGGCTTCGGTCGCGAGAAGATGGACTGGCCAGACCTAGAGCCTGTCACTTCTCTGATAAGCAGGGACATCAAAAATCCTGAACGTACTGTCTCATTACGGCCGCAAGTCGCCCAAACTGCAACACGTTACGTGCTATGAGCAGGAGCGTGTCTAGCAATTCCTCCTCCTTGCTTGTCGTACCACAGCCCGCAAATGCCAACACCAGTAGGGTAATGGCACAGAACAACGTGAGTATCAGATCAAACACGTTGAAGGGTGACCTCCAGAATTGCTGTGAACCGCGCAATGTTAGTGTCTGGACGTTTCCATGCTGAGCATGGAAACAAAGAACTCACTCCTCCAAATGCAACGAAACGAACTCCAACTTCCAGAATCATGGAAGTATTGATGATGATTTCCAAAATGTAGAACGGAAGCCCTGGACATCCATCGGAGAGGCTGAGAACGACCGTTGTCACCGACAATGCGGCCATGGCGAGATAGAGAAAGATGTAAGTCCGTGAGTGTACAAAACGATTGGCAATTCCGCGGGTTATTTCCTTGCGGGTGAGTGCGTATATGGAGCGCGCAGGTCTGTATTTCCAGATACCATGTCAAACAAGGGCCGAATTGCTAGTCAGAAGGCACGAACATTGACTGTGAGGACGAGTCGTTCTCATCGTTGAGAGCTTCTGTCTCCCCCGCGTCATTATAGGTATCAGGTGTCTCGGGCATGGCTGAGTATGTGGTTGGTGGCTGCTGTTATTGGTATCATGATGAGTGCAAGTACCTGCTCTCCCTTTGCAACCACGAGAATAGGTCGGAGCAAACAAGTGCAAAGATCGGCAGTTCTTCGTCCAGACCCACGTAATTGGCTGCTCGCCACTTGGATTTAGAACCTTGCAGGTGATACCATAGCCCCAGCTGCCTGCAGGCTGAGGCTGCAGGCACCCTGGATAGCTGCAAGTGGACGGAAAGGAAGCCAAACTGTGCAATCCCAGTTGAGTCGGACGACGGAGTTCCAAACTTGATCACGTGATATACTGTTTGTTCTCTGACGCCTCGACATGCTCCTCAGTGTCCTCACAACTTCACCACAACACCTTGGTTCGCATCGTCTACGTGAAAGTCAGTCAAGATGGGTGGCGGAGACTTGAACATGAAGAAATCTTGGCACCCGCTCCTCCTGAAGAACCAGGAGCGGGTCTGGCTTGAGGAGAAGAAAGCGGTAAGTTAACTCGGTTCATGCGATGAACATATTATTAACATCTAATGCATTTCAGCTTGAAGAGAAAAAGAAGCTTGATCAACTGCGCAAAGAAAAAGAGGAGGAGCGCCAGCTGCAGGAACTTCAGCGCCTTCAAGAAGAACAAACAGGGAAGAAAAGAACAGAAAAATTAGAATGGATGTACGCTACTCCAGCGACAGGCAGCAACCAAAACCATAACGAACTAGAGGACTACCTTCTCGGAAAGAAGCGAGTGGACAAAATTCTTACCGCGGATGACAACGCTAAGGTACGTCGCATCTCGTGTTCGTGACTTCTTGTTCTTACGTTCCGTCTCCCTCTAGTTAGGAGCTTCACACAAGAGTTTTATCGCTGTTCAGAATGCCAACACCGCCCGCGATGTTGCCGCGAAGATCCGCGAGGACCCGCTGCTTGCCATGAAGCAACAGGAACAGGCTGCATATCAAGCATTGATGTCCAATCCACTTCGCCTGCGGGAATTGCAGGAGCGCAACGGGATCAAGCCGAAGAAAGATAAGAAGGAGAAGAAGCGAGATAAGAAGGAAAGGAAGGAAAAGAAGGAAAAGGCGAGGACAAGCGACATAGACGATCGTGGTAGAGGCCGGTCCCAGTCACCCAGTGTCAGCCCAGGGGACTACTATCGGAGGCGACGCTCGCCCTCATATGACCGCTACGACCGTGATCGCTCGAGACGTTCACCCATCGCCCATGCCCCTCGCTCGCGATCGCCCGTCCGCTCGCACCGTGACGACCGAATAAACGACTTTGACGAATATCGCTCACGGAGAAGTCGGGGTCGTACTCCTGACTCGCATCGCAGACGCCGGGATGACCGAAGTCCCAAGAGATACGCGGAAGACCGCGTGCACACATGGCCTCGGTCTGATGAATCCGAAGATAATGGGCGCGGGTATCGCAGAGGTGAGGAGCGTGGGAACCGCTACCCTGATGATATGAGGAAGCGGCGAAGAAGCTCCAGTCCTGCGCACGGGCATGTGAAGCGCACGCGGATAACGCCCTCTCCATCCCAATCCCGTTCCCCTCGTCCTGGGGGGTCAGTTACAAAGCCTTCTAATGATACCGAGGGCCGTGCCGCTCGCTTGGCTGCTATGCAATCACACGCATCAACTGTGGAGGTTGAACGGCAAAAGCGCTTGTTAGAACTTTTAGCCAAAGAAAAGGCCGAGCTGGAAGCCGAGAACGAAGCAAGAGCGAGGTCGAAAGGTATGGGAGGCTTCTTGAGCCAGGAGCAGAAGAACGTGTTTGGTGGTGTAGGGGGTCTGGAGGATCGAATTAAAAGGGGACGCGGTGGGCTGGTCGTTGATGCGGATTGAGAAATGTTGTGGTATTATTTCGATGTCCATATTTTTTCTTGTAATACTATTTCTACTAGCACCCCAATCGCAGTTGATATTCCAGACCCGCCGGATTTTATGGGGTTGCACAAGAACTAGTTCGACCACCATCCACTGCTCCCAACTCCTAGGAACCTGCTAAGCGTGCTGAGCTCCCTGCACTGCCGCTGGATGTGCCAGACATCTTGAGAGCCACCGATCGGTTGGCCACGTGATGGGAGTTATGTTTTGGGTGGTAACAGACGAAAGGCTTCACGCGAAGGTTGTTTGCCGCCGTCTGATCGACGGCGTGAGCCAGGGTCATTGAGCCAGTCAATGTCGGCCACCCGTCCTGCTGACTCTCAGAGGCATTGAAAAGGATGACGCGACCGTCATTCCCCGCGAGAGCCAGCTTCCACGCCATGTTGATGATGAGATTCTTGCCAGGTGCGGGCAAGTTGGGACATACCTCTAGTATTCTCTTACGCTTGATTGAGCTGCACTCGCTAGTACGATTGGGTACAGAGGAGAGTTTGTCCCATCTCCAGAACAGATCATACGAGGACCGATGTTCCGAAGACCCCTTGATCTGGGCAACTTTCGGATAGAGGGAACGAGCCTGCAGGTACTCAGAGCTGCCGTGCAATCCAAGACAGGGGGCGTGGCCACGTACCTTCCTCTGGCGGTCCACCGGCGGCAACGCTAGCTCGGAAGCAAAATGAACGAGGGTTTGTTTGACGGTGGCCATCGATACCAGATCGAGGATGAGGCTTTAGAGAGAGATGTTTTTTTTATCAGTGGAATCGCTTTGCGCGGTCTTTTCAATGATACGAGTACTGGTTCAGGCGGATTGCAGATGGGTCCGAAAACTTCTCAACCGAACCAAATGCAAAGGTGAAGAAGACATGAAAAAATCGATTATGAGAGCAATATCATGGTACAAATATGGGGGAACAGAGATCAGGCCGAAGGTCTACGGAAGGGTGGAACAACTACGAGGGAGTGACTATGCCTGCAGAGTAACGGAGGGCAACGTCGCAGGAGCTCCGCTGGAAACCGTTGTGTTCTTCTCCTTGTGAGAGTACCTGCGTAGGGCCAGTGCGAAGTCCTAGTTTTTGGAGCAATAAGCCACTGTCATGACAAAGACCAGCTTCGGCCTTACAATAACTAGCTCTACGGATCCAATGCGAGCACAAGTATCGGGCTGGCCAATCATCTCAGCCACCACTGAACGCAAGCCTGCCATGGAGTCGTCTTCAAAATCCACAAGCTAGATTGAGGAGTCAGTCGCGAAGAAAGCGCAGCCAGGTGAGACGATCAGACCAAAGGAGAAGAGACACGTGCTGGAGACACGTCTGCTAGCATGTCGGTGTCGGTGTCGCTATCCCCAGCGAGTTCCTTAAAAGGTTAAGTTAATCCCTCTTCCTTCCTACCACGTTCGTTGTACCCACCATCGTGTCCGCGAAATTGGACAGGGCCGCTGCGTAAGGGTGAAATCTCCGGAGATGCAGAGAGCTGTAGTTCGGGAGCCTGAAGTAAGACGTATGCGGAATGGGATTGTTAGAGGGGAACGACTGTTCAAAAAGAATGGACATTTGGTGTGGGTGAGAGAGGAGTTATTGGGGTAAGGGCGTTGCGAAGAAGGGGGATATTGGGCGAGCAGCTGGCCATTGCGGTTTAACCACTCTTTATGCCTCTGTGCACGTTTCGGAGGCATGCAAAGCAGCTCTTGTCAATTTGAAAGGCCGCATAGTCGGATGATATCGACAAGATCTCCGCTTTCTTGTTTTGGTTGGGGTATTGCTCCTTGTTCGACGGGGTGTACAAGCAAGCAAGGTAAGTTGCAAAGGTGTGGCCGTTTATTTGATCCCGCCACCAGACGTTCTTCCTTGTATTTGATTGGCTTCCACCGAGTAGAAACTGCGAGTACTGGTTTGCTTCCATTCGCCATCATGAGCCTTGCATCTGCGGTCATTCAGAACGGAAATGATTCATGAGGGTTTGTGGTATGGAGAGAACCGTCTGTAAGCTTTATTGGTGTACTTCAGGCGAAGTAGTAATGTTCCAACTTTTTTTCAGGCGGCACGCTCAAGTGCCAATTCATATCCAGGTATCGCCTTTCCCAGCCGTCTTGAAACACACCTGATAGCAAAGCCTTACCTTGATCGGTTCCCCAGAGGCCCATATACATACTGAACTAATTGCTCGTCGTGAGCCCCACCACCGCCAGACCTGTGCGGGGGCACAGGAACCGATCACGTGACCACGTGTGGAGGCCCGCCTGCCTGGATCAAGAAGAGGGTTGGCTAAAATCCTAAGGTGTAACGCACCACGAAGAGCGGGATATTCCGTGCATCTTGGCGTAGTGATCAAGTGACGTTGTGGATCACCAGGGAACAAACTGGTCCCTGTGCAATCAAACCAGTTCATCTCTAGGAATAACCACAGAAAGTTCCAAGGGACAGAAACCTGCAGGGGGCCTTTATGAAGTTCGTGGTCTATATCAGCCACCGTCTTCAGCGAAGCTTCCCATTTCAGCAGAGCAACGAGCGATCTTCGCCTGTCTTTCTCACTCGCATCCTGGCAGTGTAAAATGAACAGGGTGAAGTCAGAGTAGGCAAGGTGATTCACGGGGGCCCCTCACCGCTGTTCGTCCATTAAGGCGCATTCCACCTCGCACGTAGGCCGCTAATGACATCAGCAAGTCTCTCTTTTCCATAGACATGCCCCGAGGAAATACTCGTGAGTCCAGCTATTGTTGAGAGTCGTAAAATGAAAAAGCCGATCACACTGCCACTGTTTCAGAGTTTCGTGTGGACCTGTTTGCAATGAAACACTTCTGTAAGTCTCTCGCAGTCCATATTCCACCCTTCCACCTTCCGCTTGATTGACGCCGCAACCATTTGATTTCACACTCAGAGTGGTGTCCAGGTGGTTGAGATTCAAAAAAATACTTGCATTGGGAAAGCTGCGCCCTTTCGCCACCACTGCGGAGATTCTTCAAGCGTGGTTGCTTTGTGGGTCCTTGGAAGGTTGCTCGGTACGTAGGTGACTTATTTTACCCGTTTGTTGCCCAACTAAGTGGTCTACCTTTACTTTGCTGTGACTTGTCTCAGGTGGAACGCTAGAAGAGGGTAGCGATTTGGCATCGCAAGGAATTCTTTATAATAGAGTCTGGTCCGAGATCCAGAAGGGTTGGCAGTGTTACGTCATTAACGAAGTTCCCCGCTGAGGCTCAATCCAGGATCATTGGATTTAGCCACACTCTGGTCTTAGCCACATTCACTGTCTCTGCAAGATACTGGCAGTTGTATGTTTTTGTAGCCTAGGTAGAAAGAGTCTCCCCTCGAGACTTGAAGCTTGAGGGTTGTTTATCGATGTCACAGAAAGTGGTGATTTGTGGTGCTGGGTTTCTGGGTTCGTCTGAATTCCCCCCGCTTATTTTCACACTCATCTCCCAGCTTGGGAATTTCACCAGGGTTCAATATAGCGAAAACCTTGCTCGCCTCTTCGGGGGGTAGCCTCTCTCGAGTCCAACTGTCTTCTCGACGTCCAGAAAAAGTCCAGGATGCATTAAAGACTGTCAGTGATCTAGACCACAGCCGTCTGCTTCCCCCGTTCCCCGTAGACATCACAGACCCCCAGTCGCTGGACAACGCCATGAAGGGTGCCGACGTCGTCGTATCTCT
This sequence comes from Paxillus rubicundulus Ve08.2h10, assembly GCA_000827395.1. Taxonomy (NCBI): domain Eukaryota; kingdom Fungi; phylum Basidiomycota; class Agaricomycetes; order Boletales; family Paxillaceae; genus Paxillus; species Paxillus rubicundulus. Next base: position 2,330 of record KN824823.1, on the reverse strand, counting down.
CGTGGGTTTATTGCGAGGTACCCCAGAAATATTTGAGCGCATCCAGTGCAGAGGAGCAGAAAATGTGGCGAGAACCGCATCCAAGACTGGCGCAAGGCTTATTCACTTCAGCGCCATAGGAGCGGATGTCAACAGCCCAATTTCCTATTGGAGAACAAAAGCACTTGGAGAAGAGGTAGTTCACCGTCACTGTCCGGATGCTACGGTTTTCCGCCCAAGTGTGGTTTTTGGGCCAGGGGACGGTCTTTTTATGGTACGCTCTACGAACATCTTGGCTTGCTATAGGGCAGCGTTGACCCCGGGTCCTAGAGATTTGCCCGCTTGTCCAAAGTTCTTCCCTTCATGCCTGTCTTCGGCGGCGGCACGACTCGCTTCCAACCCGTCTTCGTCGGTGACGTAGCTCAAGCCGTCCAGGCAATCGTAGAAGATGAGGAAACCAGGAGACAAGTTGCTGGCAAGGTCATCGAGGCAGGGGGGCCAGATAGTAAGTCGAGCCATCTCTTAGCTTTGTCTCTCTCACCCACTGCGGTGCACAGTTCTTACCTACAGGGAAATCATTGAATTGGTGCTACTCTACACAAATCGGTGGCGCCCCATCGTATCTATCCCCTACAACATTGGAATGCTTCAGGGTGCAGTGCTCGAACGCTTACCCGACACAATGTTCACGATCACGCGAGATCAAGTATGAGCATGGTCTCTTTAATCTTGTGCAATGAAGCTTACCCCTGTACAGATTGAACAACTCAAGGCGGATAATATCGTAACCGGTACCGGAGCAACGTTTTCGGACCTAGTATTCCGACGAACGTCTCGACCGTTGACCTCAGTTCACATGGTCCTTCCCACTTACCTGGAATAACTTGAAACATCGCAGGTCGCCCTGATCAGTACATGGCAGACTCAGTCTGAAGATCAGGCTTTTTTCTTCGATGTATGGGGATGCCGTCCAGAACGACGGATAGCCGACTGGTGCTTTGGTTATTGTTACTAGTGGTCAGAGGAGCGGAACCTGGTTGACGGTGAGCATCACCACCGCTCCTTTCGACCTCTAGTCCACCTGACGATAAATTGAATACAGATGGATACTGTTTGGAACATTCCTGCCAGTGTACTCGATGTCTTTGTATATTTCAGGATGTCCGAGTCATAGCTTGAAGGCACCCATATTACATGTACACTTTAACTAACGATAATGTGATTCATCAACTCGAAAACAGTCAGGAATGCGAGGCCGTTCAACATTAACCATCAGTTGGTGTAGAACGCCGTCGTGTAATAGACTTAGGCTGACTATCCCACAACGTCCTTTGGGAGCATATCAGTCCAAAGGAGCGACAAGATGAACCACACGTAACGTGAAAGGTCTGACCCATGCTGAGTCAATAGGGGAGATCAGAGTTGTCGCTATCACTGTTGGTCACGTGAACGCTGTAGAAAGGACTTGACTAATGATAACTTAGTATTATGTAATCTGTGTTATTGGGCATCATCAAGCCACTTGCCAATGCAGTGAGACCACTGATCTTACACATCATGCATCAACCATGGTTTGAACAACACTACATCACCAATATCTTGCTGCATACATCTTGCTTATGATCTTGCAGGCTGTATCTCACCCTCCAGAGACTCTTGAAGACCTAGCACAAGAGCTTAATCTTGATATTGGCTGCATTTTGGCTATGCAACAAACCCAGTATCTGTGGGGTTGGCCTCCTGTGCTCAAGTCTGGTAGCTTACACCCTGCTTGGGAGTATTCTCAATCCCCATCTGATCATCACTGTTTCATCAACATGCTATGTATCTCTCCTGGAGTCTTTCAGATCATTTTGTCACTTATTGAGGATCATCCAGTCTTCTTCAACAATTTTGGCAATGCTCAGGAGGCAATTGAGGTTCATGTGGGGGTGGCATTATATAGGATGGGTCAATGTGGCAATGGTGCATCACCAGAGGACATTGCCCACTTTGCAGGTTGCTCCAAAGGTGTGGTGGAGCTATATATAAAGCAAAGCTTTCATGCCATAGAAGCAATGCATGATGCCTTTGCATGCCTTCCCACAGCCACAGAAAAGGAGCAGGAAAAGTGCTGGGTAGATGGGCATCTTGGATTCAAGGGCACATGGTGGGAGGGATGGATTATGTATGATGGCACCATTGTTCCTCTTTATGCCAAGTCAGCTGTGAATGGTGAGGCTTATTTTACCTGAAAATCCAACCATGGCCTCAATGTCCAGGTATGAGTCAAATCCTTGTACAAGATTGATATAATAGTGTCCTAGATTGGAAACCCCCCCTTTAATGTCTGTATTGTTGACTACTTACAT